>APFE030051620.1:297066-335744 GCA_000404065.3 Pinus taeda | reverse complement strand
ACCAGCACTTGTGTAGGCTCTTGAAGCCCAACCGACGTGTCTATTCATTATCCACGTTTTAGTATAAATTGGTGAGGATTTGTAGTCATTTGGCAACTCACCTCAAGTGATCTCCTCTCCACGTCTTGGGTTTATGGAGAAGGAGATTCACTATGATTTTCGTTGGCTGAATATGATGATGCCCTAATATTATACGCTGCCCTAATTACAGTCATGGAGAAGAAGACCTATTTACACGCTGATCATGGAGACAGTTATATGCTGTTCATATAGAGATATATACGCTGCTCATGGGGACAAATATGCAGGCCGCAGTGCAGTCATGGTAATATCTTAACGCTATTCATGAGGCTCTAAATACGCTGTTATAAAGGGTAGCTGCAGGCACCTATTACGCTGTCCAGATGCCTTATACAGAGGCCCTAATACGCTGACCAGATGCCTTATGCGTAGGCTCCTAATACGCTGTCCAGAAGCCTTCATACGGAGGCCCTAATACGTTGACCTGTAGCCATATACGCAGCCCAAAATTTACAGTCATCAAGCTCGGATCTCTCTGATATTCGGATCATAGTTACAGCGAAAAGGGAAGAGACAAGTTCGGATATCAACAGGAATTC
This sequence comes from Pinus taeda, assembly GCA_000404065.3. Lineage (NCBI taxonomy): Eukaryota > Viridiplantae > Streptophyta > Pinopsida > Pinales > Pinaceae > Pinus > Pinus taeda. The sequence continues at coordinate 335,124 of APFE030051620.1, read as the reverse complement.
GGATAGATGATGAAGGAACAGCGAAGGTCTTTTAGGGCTAAATAAAAGTTCAGATCTCTGAGAAAAGGTTTCGATGCTACAACAGAAGAACACCGTTTGGACAGAGGTATATAGAATGAGCTACAGTTCAGTGATATATCTCAGAGAACTGATGCTATCTCAATGCCACAAGATTCGGTACTATCCTAGTTTCGGTGCTGCTACAGTGATCATATTTCGGTGCTGCTACAGTGATCATATATAACTGTGGTCACAAGCATATCAAGGGACAGTGTCGAGGGTTATACATGGTGTAAAGGGCTGCAGTATTACTATGTTAAAAGGAAGCAGTAATTACCATGATGATCCAAGTCTCGGCATAATAATGATGACGAGGATCATGATCTCATCTCAATCTACCGTAAGGTATGATCTTGTTCATGAAGCTGATAACGGCATGTTTGGACATGGTGTGATGGGTGACAACATGATGTTGGCAGCATGGTACAGTACAATGCAGCACAATGGCATAACATGATGATATATGGGCAACATAGTATGATGCAGCTTGATGGTGCTACACTGTAAGGTGAAGCAAATGGACGAGATGCAGTTGAAGCAGAATGTCTTCAACTGATCTCATCGTTATAGGAGATGATCTATGCTTGGATCTAGATAAGTCAAAGTGTTGACTTCTATTGTAAATGTACTCTCTCTCTCTCTCTCTCTCTCTGCTGAACTTTGAAGATAAAAGAAGATTTGATCAAAGGGGTTTCCCCACACATTGTGGGGTTTGTCCCTGGCTCGCGCCATATCTTGTGTCCTCTTGTCTTGGCTTGTCTTCTGCGTTTTGTACTTATGTTCTATCTGCAGTTTATCGTAATGCTGATGTGATTGCTAACTGTGAAAATTTAAATAAATTGCTCTAGCATAGAACATACCTAAAATTAGAAATAGCTCAGTCCAGGAAGGACAAGAAGGAAGAAGGGTTGAAGGCATTCTTTTCATCCCAAAGGACCTCTACGCAATCCTTGAAGCACAAGAGGTTTGTTGCGAAAGGTTGCTTAGATAAGCTCCTTATTAATCTTGTTTGAAGTTCTTTTGTTCGTTTGCATAATGAAAACTTCTACAAGTGTATCCTCAAATTCCTTCCCCATCTCAAGACTCTTTGATGAAGACATGAAGCAATACTTGTTCATCATGATGGACAAGGTGAGAGAAATGTATGAGGATGGAAGAAAGAGCAGCATACTTAGAGATCGACTGAATTCCATGAAGGAAGAGAAGCAGTTGCTTTCTGACAGACTGCAGGAAGTGGAGAGGCAACTTCATATTGCAAATATGAACCTAGAGAGGATGCATGAGTTGGAGTCGCAGCTCTTTGTTGCCAAAGAAGCCTTAGTCAAGTATCATCTTGAAGAAGAGGTATACCATTCCAGTTTGTCTTCAAATTGTTCTAAGAATGCTTATATTGGTTCTTTTGAAAAACATACTAGAGGCATAGGTTCCAAGCTCATGTCCAAGATGGGCTATGAAGGAAAGGGCTTAGGAAAGCATGCACAAGGTATTGTTGAACCAATAATGGTTGAGAAAAGGCCTAAGTATTTGGGTCTTGGCTATGGACAGTCTTATGGAGAGAGTTCCAACGCTACCATGAAGACCATTAGAACAGCTCCAAGAAGGAGTTGCATTGCAGAGTGTGAAGATTGTGTCCAAGAGGAATGCAATGGCTTGAAACATCACATGCAGGATGCAGGTGTTCAGAAGCACACACTTGAACCAGAGAGTTGTGGAAACAGCCTTGAAGAGATTGATGGTGTTCCAAAGAAAGCTACTTCTTCATTTGCTTCACCTCCTCATCAAGGCAATAAAGGTGAAAGAGGCAGGTATAAATTTAGTTCTAAGCATCTTCCTTTTGATTTTGCAAAGCATGGTAAATTTCCACATAAGCATGGGAAAAGAATTGCATGTTCCTTTTGTGGTTTGGATAACCATCATGATTCTAGATGTTGGAAGAGAATGGCCACATACAGGAAACTTTTGAAGGAAAAGAAGCAAAAAGCCAAAGGTCCATTGGACAAGGCAAATCATGCTGCCAAGAGGATGCACATGTGTTGCACTTACTGCCATAAGCAAGGGCATCTTGCTGAAAGGTGTTGGACTGTAAATCCAACAATGCTTCCACAAAAGCTAAAGAAAGTGGAAAGAGAAGATGGAAAAAATGGAAATGAAGTTTCCATGAATGATGGGTTTCAAAATGATTCACATGTTGATGCTAATGTGCAAACAAAGGAAAGACCTTTGAACTGGATTGGTAAGAAATGGTTAGAGTTCTTTTCCAATTAAGGATTGCATGTCTATTAATTCATCTATTTGCATTTGTTTGTTGATGAGATGCAAGTTGCAGGTTTCTACCAAGATGGTGAATGGAAAAAGGTTGAGTAAGAGGCTCACTTTGTTGTTGCAACATTATATTTCATTTCAGCGTCGAAAGTACAGTGTGCTTAAGTGAAAGTCGAAAGATGAAATACATACATGAGCATAAGATGCATGAACACAGGGATGTTGATGTTTTCCTTGTATTTGAACATGTGTGTGTAATTAACTTGAAGGGCTGATTGCTTTAAACATACATGTAATATTGACTTGAGAAAAGTTAACTTGGTCTCCAAGGTGGAGATAATAATGAAGTGTTTCATATTTTGAAAAGAGTCCTAATGGTCTTTTTCTACATGTTGACTTGAAGAGTCATTTGTTTAAAGGCATGTTTTGAGGGCTTGTTATCTAGTCCATCATTTGTATACAGATGTAAAACATGGAGGTGTTCACAAGCTGTGAAATCTATTTCTTTTGTTGAAGCAGGAGTTTAGGCCATCTAGTTGTTTTCTGTGTTTCTATTGTTGTTAACAGTGGTTGTTGATAGCTTTTCAAACAGGTACAAATGAAAGTTTTGTGGAGCAGATGAACTTCACATTTGTTTGAGCCACCTTGGATCAATGATCAAAGCAGAGAAGCTCAAACTACCTTCTATAACCATTTCAGCAGGAGTTCTGCAGTAAGGCAAGGAGGAAGATAGTTCTTCCCGGGTAGACCAGCACATCCAGAAGGAAAGTGGTCAAAAACTTTGGTTCAGAGGCACTATGCAAGGCAAGTGTAGGGAGGTCGAAAGAAGACGGTGAGTCACTCTCATTTACTATTTAGATCAGTATATCAGTCTTTGGAGACCAAAAGTTCTTTTAGTGGGAAGGCGTGATCCAAAATGGATTTTGGATAGACTCCTAAGTCTAGGTGTTCCTCACAGAGGAAAAATGAAAGTCCAAGGAAGTTCCTGGAACTAGCCCCATTGCACAGATCATCTCATTCTGAATCTGCTGCAACTTGAATGGGCAAAAATGGACTTAGGATGTAGAAGTTATCGTTGAAAGAAGATGCCCTTGTTTCTTTGGAAAAAATGGCCTAAAAGACCCTATGAAGAAAATCGCATCGGAGAAGGTCCAAGGCGGACTTAAGTGAAAAGGGGAAGCACCCCCGATGGCCGATCCCCGACATATCGAGTCGGAGGCAGGCCTGCGCATATAACATGAGATAAGGACCCCCAGGTCGATGCGATATGCCGATTGCCGATATCGGTGGATCGACATCGGCGGTGGCCATGACATGGGGCTTAAAGCGAGACCTCGGGCCGAGCGACATTGCGATCACCGAAGTATTCGGATCGGCATTGGCATAGGCCCTGCCATATGGATAGACCCCGCGTCTATGCGATATGCGATTGCAACAAGTCGCATCGCAATATCGCATCAGAGCTACACAACGGAGTGGGGCTACATATATATATTTATGTGCAATGTGATAGCCGAACCTAACGAGGCTATAGGCGATATTTGATATATTTTGAGATCCGTCAAACAGCAGTTTTCTAGGTATTTTCACATATTTCGTTTAATAAATGAAAAGCGAAGGGATGTGTCAATGCGATGCAACTAGGCCCGAAAGGGTTTGTAAGTGCCAATGTATAATATTTCAAGTTCGTCTCAAGCCATTTTACGGGATTTTTCAATGTTTTAATGTATTTTATAAACAGAAGGGGAAACCATGAAACACGTCAGTTGTGACTTGCGACAGTGATTAAAAGGCAGACCCGATAGAAGTATAGGGCGGATCTATGGATATTTGAGGTCCGATGAATAATGTTTTGGCGGATATTTCCTGTGTTTTAGCATATGTCTCTATGTAAACAGAGAACGCTATTCTTGGGGATTCCAAAGGCCCAAAGGTCCCTTCTGTTGCAGAATAGGTGGCCACCATCCCTGAAAGCATTTAGCAATGATTGCTAACAATCAGATAAGGGATTTGAGCGGACCAAGGCCAGAAGCCAAAGAGCCCGAGAGGGAAAACGAACGGACAGCGCCAGTTGGCTTAAAAGCCATGAATGTCAGAGACAGAAGGAGGTTGTTGTTGGAGTTGTCGTTGAAACCGAGCGTAAGTAGAAAGCGAAGCCTAAGCAGGAAGCTATGGCGAAAGTGAGCAGTGCAAAAAGACAGCAGCAAAACAAGGAGCACAATAAGCAAAAGCTAAAGCACAGACAGCCAAGGGAGTCACTTGGAGTTCAAGTGGAAAGCAAGAGGGTTGTAAACTGACAGAGAGCCGAAGAAGCCAGAGCCAAGAGCCAGAGCCAGAGCCAGAGCCGAGAGCCAAAAAGCCAAGAGCTTCAAGATCCAAGGATAAAATGGTGTCTAAACCCATTGTTTTACCGTAAAACAGTGGAGTTGATCCAAGAGCTTGTAAAAAGGACTTTGCCATAATCCCAAAGAGCCTAGATGAGTTGACTAGAGCTCACGGAGATGTAGCCCAAGAGTTTCGGGTGAATTCCTAATTAAATTGATGTCTTAAGCGTTTGTTTTACTGCTGCATCATTTACAATTACATGTATTTATATATCAATTCAAACACATCAACTTACAGCACAACAACAGAGTTTAAAGCATATAATCAGTTAAAAACAAATACCAGCATACACCTATATTTTCAAGCCTTTTTAATTTCGCATTGGTTAATCAATAAGACTTGGGAATATTGGAAGTGGGAGAGGTTCTTGTAAGTTAGACAAGAAGCCTAAGTGCCCCATTTTTAGATCAATAGGAGCGACACCGGATCAGGAGCTTATGGTGAGGACAGCCCTGAATGTTGTCTCAGAAGATTGGGAAGTGTTTGTCCAGAATATCCTGGCCAGAGGGACTCTTCTACCTTGGGACGAGATGTGGGCAGCTCTTCACCAGGAAGAGATCAGACAGCAGTCGAAGACAGGTAGCAGCAACAAAGGGATCAAAGTTCAGCAAGAGGAGGAAGATGTGGCCCTAGCATCTGAGGGAAAGCAGGAGAAGCAGAAGAAGAAATATCTCTCCAAGATCAAGTGATTCCACTGTGGGAAGTCATTATGTGACCCAGTGCCCAAGGAAGAAGAGTAAGGGAGGGTCTTCCAAGACTAAGGCAGCACCAGCACGAGCAAAGAAGGAAGTTTTGACAGACGATGATTGTGGCATGAGTGCACACGCGCCACTTGAGCGGAAGTGGGGAGACATCGAGTTGTAGTCAGGCAGACTACAGGCGATGAGGGGCAGGATACTTGAGGTACCCAGCCTCTTGGATTAGACCTCGCTACAGAAGCCCTGACGAGGAGTAGAAGGATTGGCTGAGTGGGTAAACACAGATGTGGATGGAGCGGCAGAGAGCGCTACAATGCAGGAGTCCCAAGACAACACAAAGCTAGTAGCCTGCAACAGTGCAAGAGGCACAAGAGTGTTGCATCAGTGCAGGACGGCATAGAGAGGTGTGCAACGGTGCGAGATGCAGGGAGTTGTTGCAGCAACGCAGAGGTCAGAGAGAGGGAGCACTTGTTAGCAGTAGAGGGAGCTTCAACATCAGTGGGTGTCTCTAGCCCAACAAGGAGGTCAGTTGGGAGATCAGTTACTTCTCATTAACTGAGTTGCAATGCAGTAGTGGGCAGCGCGAGCAGCATGATGAGAGGAGGTGCGATGCGGATGCAATGCTGGGATAAAGGACCAGTAGCAACACGGATGCAGAGGGGGCTGTCGTACAGATGCAGCAATGGCAAAACCATGGGGAGCAGTACAGGATGCAGCAGTGCAAAGGATGTTGGGCAAGAAGGCCTAACATCAGTGTAGGTACCGATGCCAGATGATCAAAGTAATACTCAGTGAGCACAATCCTCGCTACGAGGGAGTGTTGATTTGGGGTAGCATCGGATGTGCTCTAGCCACGAAATTTAGTGGAGAGGTTGGGGCACATGAGATCTCCAATACCCAAAAAGGGTTTGGGCAGATTATAAACAGATCGGGAGATATTAAAATAATTAATATTTTTAATGGAATCCCTTAGTCTAAACTTAGGGAAAATAAAATATTAATGTGTATTAATATGAATTTATGTTAGAGTGGTCCAAAAGACATGGATCAAGCCAGATCTAATCTTAGCTGTTGATTAGGGACTTAATCTCGGCCGTTGAGATGTCAACAGGAAAAGTATAAGAGGAGACTTGAGTGTCACTTGGAGAGTACACCAGAGTGATCAGTCATTCTATTCTCTAGAGCGGGGTTTGCTAAGAGAGATAGAATCAGTGATCAGGAGAGCAGCTGAGGGGCATTGAGTATAGAGAAACAAAGAAGGCAGAGATTGTGTCGAGAGAGCAGCGCAGCAGCCAAGGAAAGTGACGTGGAGCTAGCAAGGGCTCACGCAGGGCCATGCAGAGGCAACCAAGTGCTACGTAGAGCACCAGAGAGGCCAGCGTGTCTGACGCAAAGGCCCAAAAAGCTGATGCAGGGCTGACGCAGGCCAAGAAAGGCTAACGCAAGGCAAGAAAGGATGACGCAGGGCCAACGTGAGATAGAGAGGGGTGACGCAGTCCAGATTGGGCAAACGGCGGGGTTGCAGAGCAGTTTTGTGCTGAGGAGCTGCCAGAAGGATTTTCTAGGGTTTCAACCAGGAGATTTCTCTCAAACTATGAGGTATAGCTACTAAGGAAATTCTTTGTTGGTTAGACCAATTTCGGCACCCAGATTGTACTCTGATATTGCTTAACAAGAAAACCCTTAGATAGTTGCACCGGTTTTCCCGCATTGGGTTTTTCCAGGGACATTGGTCCAAAAATAATGGTGTCATGTGGTATGTTTGTTCTTGTTCCTTTTAGTTGTTGATCTGTAATATGATGAGCATGCACTGGTGTTTATTTTCAGTATTTACTTTGTAAATAGCTTGTTAAAGAAAAATAACAAGTAGGTAGGAATAAATCAGAAAAAGTGCATGAAGGGTTTCTAAACTAAGTAAACTTGGAAACTTCAACATCCATGGTAGTGATGATTCCCTCTAGTTCTAACTTGAGCTTGCCTTCATCGTCTAACATTGGCATGGTAGTTTGTGCTGATTGGTGTTTTGCCAATGCCTTTTAAAGACAAGATTGATTAAAAACATTATGAACTCGACTATTATTATGAAGGCTTAAGCTATATGCTACTTGGCTGATATTTTTGTTGATTTGTTACAGTGCATAGAATTTCGGTGCCAACTTGTTTTTACCCCTCTGCTTTAAGAATAATTATTTGAAGGTTGAAGCTTAACAAATACCCATTCTCCAACTTCAAATTCTCTTTCTGATCTTTGTTGGTCGGCCTGTTGTTTCATGCGATTCCTTGCAGTACTAAGATTTTCATTCAATGCTTTAAGGGTTTTCTGGGTCTCTTCCAACTGGTCTTTAACTGCTGGAACTCTAGTTTCGGTGAAAGCCAAGTCTTTCCATTTAGGAGGTCCATAGTCGTACAAAGCTTGAAATGGGGTCATTTTTGCGGAAGTATGATATGTTGAATTGTACCACCATTCAGTGAGGTGTAACCACTGAGCCCACTTATTTTGTTTCTCTGTTGCATAACAATGAAGGTAAGCTTCTAAGCACTTATTGATAGTTTCTATTTGACCATCTGTTTGAGGGTGATATGCAGAACTCGTGTTGAGATATGTTCCAATATGTTTGAAAATCTCTTTCCAAAAATTCCCTTTAAACTTGGCATCTCTATCACTAACAATGACTTTAGGAAATCCATGTAATTTGTAGACATTCTTGCAAAATATCTCGGTGATCTCTTTTGTTGAATCTAATTTCCTCATTCCTATGAAGTGTGCATACTTTGAGAGTCTGTCTACTACTACAAGAATTTTATCTTTTCCGTCTTACATGGTTAATCCTTCAATAAAATCCATTGATATTTCTTCCCATTTTTTATTAGGAATATTCAAGGGATGTCTTAGGCTAGGGGTCTTAACGCTTTCACTTTTATTCCTTTGGCACTGATCACATTCTACTACATACTTTTGAATGTCATTACTCATTCCTTTCCAGAAAAAAGGTTGATGTGCATTATAGTAGGTTTTAAAGAACCCTACATGTCCTGTTGAAAACAAGTCATGGCATTCCTTGAGGACCTTCGACTTAAATTTCAAGTTGGGGCTCAGGTAAATCTTCCCTATATACCACAGAATATCGTTCTTCCATTCCAATTTTGGATTTTGAATAGGATTATTGATTATCCCACAAGGATTGATTTCTCCATCTTTTCTGGAAAGAGCATCTGCCACTATATTGTCCTTTCCCCTTTTATGTAATATCTCCATGTCAAAAGCAACAATTTTTTCAATCCACTTTTGTTCTTCTTCAAAGAGCTTTTATTGTTGGAGGAGCTACTGGAATATGTTATGGTCTGTTCGTTTGGAGAGCTTACTTCCCAAAAGATATTGCCTCCACTTGGTGAGTGTGTGCATAATAGCGAGCATTTCTTTGTTGTATGTAGACTTAAGACGTTCTCTCTTATTGATCTTCCTACTTTCGAAAGCTATTGGATGACCATCTTGCATCAGTACTACTCCTATACCAAAACCTGAAGCATCACATACAATTATAAATGGTTTTGAAAAATCAAGAGTTGCTAATACAAGTGCACTACACATAATTTGTTTTAAATCTTTGAAACACTTTTCTGCTTCATCATCCCAACGAAATGAATTTTTCTTTAAAAGGTTTGACAGAGGTGCAGCTACGTGGACATAGCTTTTAATAAACCTTCAATACTACCTAGTTAACCCTAAGAAACCCCTTAACTTGGATATGTTAATTGGTTTGGACCACTCTCTTATAGCCTTGATTTTATTAGGATCTATTTTCACTCACTCCTTAGATATTATATATCTGAGATACTCTACTTCCTCTTTCCCGAAAGTGCACTTGGATTTCTTGGCATAAAATTGATGCCCTTCCTCTACTTCCTCTTTCCCGAAAGTGCACTTGGATTTCTTGGCATAAAATTGATGCCCTTCTAATATAGTGAGAACTTGCTCTAAATGTGGTAAATTCTCCTTCCATGTCTTACTAGAAATTAAAATATCATCAAAGAACACTAACACAAACTTCCTTAGATATGGACAGGATATCTAATTCATGGTGGTTTGGAACGTTGTTGGAGCATTAGTTAGACCAAAAGGCATTACCTTTAACTCATCGTGACCTTCATGTGTACGGAATGCAATTTTTGCTATGCCTTCCAAACTTATTCTTATTTGGTAGTACCTTAATCTCAAATCTAATTTTGAGAAGTATTTAGCTCCGGGTAGTTCACCCAACATTTCATCGATAAACGGAATTGGAAACTTATTCTTAATCGTTATCTTGTTTAGCCCTCGGTAATCTATGCATAGCCTAAACAATCCATATTTTTTCCGAACTAATACAACTAGAGCAACATATGGACTTCTACTTTTTGTGATAATGCCACATTTTAAAAGATCTTGGACTAATCTCTCAATTTCAGCTTTTTGATGATGTGGATATCGATAAAGTTTAATGTTGATGGGATTTGATCCTAATTTGGCTTCGATTGTATGCTCAATTTCTCTTTTATGAGGCATCTTCATTGGAAGGTCTTGGAACACTTTTTCATGCTTTTGAATTAGTTCTTGAACTTCAAGTGACTCTTCGTTAACTAGGTCGAAAGTTAGCATCTCTAATTGATGACACTGCACTAAATAAGTTGGTGCTCCCTTTCGGATCATTTTCATCATCTAGGATGATGATACAATTTGATTCTGAGGGGGTTGGAACCCATATAACTTGTATTTCTGCCCTTCCCATTTAAATTTTATAAATTGCTTTTGATGGTTGGCAAAGTAAGTGCCTAGGGTTTGCAGCCATTGGATGCCTAGGACCACATCCACTCCTCCTAATGGTACAGTGTAGAATGGAGACTCTAGATTATAGTCTTGAATCTATAATTTGACTTTATGGCATTTCCCTACCTTTTCAATTTTCTTACTGTCAGCTACCATATATTTCTTGTTGGGCATAAGAAACGTGAAAATTTTGAGTCTTCTCGCCATAGTTGAGTCCAAAATGTTGTGGGTGCTACCGGTATTGATTAGAAACATTACGTTGTTTTTTTATATGACCTTTTAACTTTAGTGTCTGGGGTTGAGATATACCTGTCATGGCCGATAATGACACTTGCGAAATATTCTCATTATCATGTTCTAGAGAAAATTGTGGAGAATCTTCGATCTCTTCTACGTCTGAGTCTTCACTGTCTAAACCATTAGTTGCTTCACACTTATACAAGTTCTTGGTTTCTTTTCCCTTAGCACATCTAATTTTAGGGTCCCATTTTTTGTCACAACATTTGCACCTGCCTTCTTTCATTCTCTGTATTTCCACGTTAGTTTTCTCTCCTTCACGAAGACGTGGTGGGACATATCGTGTATTATCCGTGTTTGCAGTTTGGGGAAATCTTTGTCTCGAGAATTACTCTTTCAACTTTTGGCCAATGCATCTTTTTGTGCTTCTTTTCAGCAGCTTTGACCTTCTGTCTTGCTACTTCTATAAAGGTGATGTCATGAAGCTCCATCTCAGCCTGGAAATGGTGTTTAAGTCCCATGATGTATGACTGAATGAAACGAGTTTTTGATAATCCAGGTACTCATGTAGCTAAAGTTTCCCATTCTCGAGTGTATTCGTCAACATCTTCTTTTTGTTGCAGTATGGTGAGTGCTGAGAAGAACTCTTCTTCCTTGACACCTTGGAACCTCTTAAAGAATGCATTTTTGAATTTCTTCCCACTGATAGCAAGTGTCGTCTTCTTCCACCACATATACCAATTATATGCTTCGCCTTCCATTTGCATGGACGCATGCCTGATCTTTTCATCATCACTATCATTACCGTAAATCTCAAAATATTCTTCTGCTTTATTGAACCATGCAACACTGAATTTCTCGTTATCGTCAAATTTGGAGAGCTCAAGTTTTGCTCTTCGTTGATATGTAGCAACTGATGGAGTGAAGAAGGGGTATTGATTCGCGAGCTGCATATTTGAGTATTGATTCCAGGGCTGCATATTTTGAAAATTCGTGTTACTATTTTGTTGATGAGGTATGGATGATGCTTTTGGAGACTCGAGTTTCTCATGTGAGTCTGACGAGTTTGATGTATCCGGAGAATTGAGATGTTGAGTAGCTTCATTATTATGGGGTATTTGATCGGGTGTAATCTTCAACTTGTCACAAATACAGGTCAACATCACTATTGCTTGACTATGTGATTTGGATCCATCTTATTTGAGAGGATTGCATGATCCTTTTTAAATTTGTTTCGGTTCTGTTTGAGCCGACTCTCTATTCTCTTTGTTGTATCCTGGAACTTGTCGATTTTTTCACCATGTCCAATCACCTTGGTCTCAAGATCTATCAATTTTTTATTAAAATCGGTCATCGACATTGACGAAGACATTGAGCGGGTATGAGATGGAGTATACTTTTCCAACATAACCTTTTTCCTTAATTTGACCTAATATTTATTCCTTTAAATAATATAATATTTTTTATCTTTTATTTTTAAATATGTAGTAATTTTTTTAGATAACTATATATATGATTTAATTAACTATATAATTAAATTATTTATATAATTAAATAATTATGCATATATTATTAATGCTTGAACTTAAAGATATGATTTAAATGGACATACGAAATCAAAAGGGAATAATATGGCAGTCAACAGTGAAGGATGCAAACAGGTGCAGTGCGACGGTCAGGAAGTTGGGAAAACAAGACGGCGGATGATGGTGGCTCAAATTGATAGTGGCAAACAGGGCTAGTGCGGCAATGTGTGACAGGAGTGATGTAACTACAAAGGCAGACAGCTTGGAACTGGACGCGAACAACTGTGGATGGATGCGGACGACAGCATAAAAACAGCAGAGCAGTGGATCGAAGGCTGTAGTGAATTGGCGACCTGTGCAACAATAGAGCAAAGGAGGATTGTTTGCTCTGATACCAGATGGAGCATTAAAGCTCAAAAACAGATATATATTTATTAATCAATCAATATATATATATATATATATATATATATATATTGATTAAATGATGATGTTTTTACAAGGAGGGCCCTGGCTTAAATAAGCCCTTAGGCACCTTTTCGAGAAGGAGCATGATCTTTGATCGTTCCCCAAAACCCTAATTACATTTTACATATCACCCCATGTGTCATATATCATCATCACAAGGGAAGGTGAACCACTCACCCTATGGTCGCTCATAGCATCAAGAAGTACCCCAGGGCCCAAGGAGCTCCCAAAGCTCAATGTTCAATCGGGACCCTCTTAATAGGATTTATCCATGACTCCCAGCCCTTCTCTGAATGAAGATAAATTTTGACCTTGCCAGAAGGCTTTGAGAGGATGTCGGTAACATGCACATTTGTCCTGAAATGATGGAGCTTGATTGCTCCCAGTGGTACCATATTCTAAATAAAGTGGTATCTAGTGCCAATCATGGATTCTCTGAAAGGTGAATCTCACTTTGATTATCACAATATACAACGGTGATTTCCAGCATGTGCACAAATAGCTCACTGAGGAGCTTCTTCAACCAAAAGGCTTCATAATGAGCCATGCTCACTACTTTATATATATATTATATATATATATATATATATATGCGCTTCCAAAACAACAAATTTCAGCCTTTGGTTCATCCATTAAAGTGGATCCCAAGAAATACAACATCCGGATGTGCTCTTTCCATTCATCATACTGCCAACCCAACCAACATTGAAAAATCCATAGTCTTAGATTCCTGTTAGTGTAAGTAGATATACAATGTGTGAGGCTTAACCATAAATTGTCAGTCTTTGTAGAAAGCTATATGAGTTCAACAAGAATATCAGGGCCCCGACAAGTTGTTTATATCCAGATCAACAACTTTTCCATTTTATCAGACGTGTCTTTCATTTGGTTTGAAAAGTCAACTCCCTCTTATATTCATAAATGAGAGGATCATCATCTGTTAGACACATATCATCACTAATTGCATCTTCAATTATGGCTCTCTCTAAGTATCAGGAAAGTAACATAACTATCGAGCTATCTGCAAGCTGCTACCTTTCCTGTCATTATTCCTTTGGTCCATGTGCCAAAGTTACTCATTCAAATAAGTGAATCATAATCATATAGATTCCATGCAGCTTCTCATGCAATCAGAGATATATTGAATCATTTTCAGAATCATTAGATCAACGTCCTTTGATATGGTCTTCCTTCTTGTAATAATCATTGGGCAAGAAGAGTCATCAAGCCATTCTGAAGTCTTATTTCAGTTGATCATTAGGCCTTCATCAGACTGCTCCTCATCTTATAACTGTATCATCAAACTCGGGGATCATTAAAGATCCTTTTAGACCATCAGTCAACTGCTTCATTGCTAGATAACTGCTACCAATAAGGAGGTCCTTCTCATCAGACATCTGTATTCATATGACACCTTTTTTTATGAAATCAAAATGCCCAAAATTAGGGACTTCTCAGTTCCCTCCATCAATGCTTTTTCAATGAGGTATCTATGTCCTTCATGATTATAAGGGCTGCTGCAAGAGTCTGGCCCATGTTCTTTAAAAGGAGGAAACTTCCAAGGTTGCTTATATTGGAACTGTCATCACCATATTTTTTCTTGGCTCCTGAACTTTCGACTGCTACAAGGCTTCTTTTCTATTAATCTCCAATCAGCGATCTCATAGATCTTTCCAACTTCTTGATAGGGCATACTGATGAAGTCTGCTTCAAATCTGATTATGTCAGGATCTCTTATGTGACCCTGATTCAGAGTCCTGGCCCTTGCTGTTCTTAACATCTTCAGCCACATTCTAAAATCTGGTTAATCTAGAGAGAACCCAAGCAATGCATACCATGCATCAAATGCTGTAGAAAGAGTCACAGTTCATACAAAAAGAATATGGAAATGGAACTCTTGTTGAGAAACTGATTTCTGCTTTCAAGGTTCTAATACTTGATGTTGGTATAAGAACACTTGCAGAAGCCTAGGTCAGCAACACAGTGTTTGCTAATACAACGTTGACTTATTTCCCTAGCCAATAGAGGATCCATGCTAACTCCTTTAGTTTATCAAGAGTAGAGATCCCTGTCATACGGATATTGGTGGCATCATAAGCTCATAATCAGCAAATGATGAAAATCTAACCAATTGCTCATCAAGACCTCAAATCCGGCGATGTACTTCAGTAAACCCTGAAGACGTCTCCTCATGCAAGATGTACCAATGAGGATGTCTGCCAATATATCAATAACAGTGCCCACAAGACTGCTGATCCACACTTCACAGTCAACCTGTACACATCTTTGTCACAGCTATACAAGATGTTACAGGGCTTAAAGATAAATTTCAATATAAAATACTGCCTGAAGCTTTCCTTGTAACCAAATATTCACTGATATGAATACCCTAGAGTTTTTTTTATACATTTTTATTCAATAATAATAATGTCACTGTAAATAAACAATCTTCATAGGTCGGCTCAACTGAATTTTAAGCTATGTATATACTATAAATATGAGCTGACCATGTCACTTTGTGCATAGAAACGAGATAGGAGTCTCAATTACTCTTCCTTTGAGACAGGGGCTTGAATTTTGTGCTCAGAACAATGGAAGGACTAGACGACTTCTTTTCTAGCCTTTACTTGTATGATCAGAATTTTGAAGAGTAACCCGGACCTCACCTTTATGATCATGTACAGTCTCATGCTCAGAATATCCTTACATAGGTGAAGACTCAAAATTTTTTGTCATACTGTCCAGACACTGAGAATAAATATGCTCAGACTATGGGTCACAAGATTGGCTTCTTAAATGATTAAACAGGCGCAAAATATAAATCATTTTGGGACTGCAACTTCCTCTTTAGAAGATGAAGACTTCTGATATTTGAGTAATCTCCACATGACTACATCTAATCTCACTGTTGAGTTTGCATGGAGTAAATATAAACTTCAGAACTGTATTTTCTCCTATTTGTTGTTTCCTAGGGGTCCAAGATATTGTTGTAGGCCTTGGACACTCTTACATCGGATCATTAACATTCTGTCCACATTAGCACTAGAAAACATCCTTCAATGACAAGGAAACACCCTTGTTTACCTGTGCTAACAATCTGAGTTGCCGCAGCTTGAGGAGAGGGTCTTTCCTAGACCTCTCAGTCCCCCTATCAGACCTCAACAATCATCTGTGCCTACAGCTTTCCCGGTGGTACTGAACATAGATCAAAACCATACCAAAATATGCACAGAAATACCCTTACTTACCTTGGCACCAGCAGCCTAAGACAGTAAGGAATGCTCACTAAATTCTGTCCTAGACTTGCCCATAAGCCTCCTCACTTCATTTCCACAAACGCCTTGCCTCAGATCCGTTGTACAGAGATTTCTTGAGAGAGACTGCTGTCATATTTCAGAGAAGAGGGCTAATAACGATTCCCTGAACTTCGATCTTTCATGGAAAGATTTTCTCCTAGAGGCCAGGTTTTAATAGAGCTATTAATCTGGCCATTACTTCACACATTAGGTTTGATCTTCACTTGTAATTTAGTCTCTGTTTAGAGTCTGCAATTTTGCCCATATTTCGGATTGCTTGATCTGCTATAACCAGAGATCAACAGTACTCACAACAGCTACAAAGAGATCTCGGTCCTAGTCTAGATAGAGCGGCCTTCTTTGCTTTTTATAATGGACCCAGAACAGTTCTATACTGGGCAGTCAAGCCTGGACTATGTGATGATGTAACAGCTGTCGATCAGGAACCTGGTTAGGGCTTGATTGTAGTCCACTTTAGTCCATTCAATTTCCCTCAACAACACTTCCAATCACTGCGGTTAGCTTACTTCTTAATGTTACATGCCCTTGCTACCTGTAGCTTGACTTAGCTATGGGATTTGGACCATATGGCTCCTTCAACTAGTCCAGAACAGCCCTGCGATGCTCCTGTAATTGCCTCAAGATTTGCGGCCTATCAAAACAGGGAGAATACCACTCAAATTATCCACCAATCTGACCAGATATGCCTCGGTCTGCCTTTTCTGTACTTTGGACCTTTCAAAACCCACAAATAGTCCACCAAACAACCCTTTGCTACCTCGGCCTTGTCCTCCTGTTGCTGCGGCTGCAACAGAAGATGATGCCTTTGAGTTTTATGCCCATAGGATTGTCTAATGAGGTTGGAGGACACCTCCATATATACAAATTGGTGAGGGTCAAGAGACATGACAATTGGGCTTTATGAGCCTACAAGGAGGTGAGGCCGACCTTGATAATTCGCATATGAGTGGGCATAAATTCAAAAACACATTTCTCCTTATCCAAATTTGATGATCTTTAGTTCGAGTTTTGGTCCTCTGGAAAAGAGGAATTCAATGCAATAATCATCTCCATCAAATGAGCTGTCCAAAGTACAATTTGGCCCTAGTTGCCAACTTTAACACATCATGTGGGGGTGATAGATTTTTTTTGTAACAGGCCCACAGGCCCCTATTCCATCCCTATGGAGGATCCCAACAGGCCCCTATTCCATTCCTAGGGAGGATCCCAACATGTATTAAATATTTGTAAGTATTTATATAAGTTATTTGTACACACATTAACTGCATTCGGAGATTTTCTGATAAAATCAATATTCACCAAATATCAAGAAGCATTGACCAATTTACGAATGAATTTCAAATTTAATTACTACGCAAGTTCTTTAAAAAAAAACAGTAGGATTTGTTTCTTCTTTTGTTGAGCTTTTAAACAGTACTAAAAGTTTTGGATCCAATATGGGTGTTTGTATCAGTATTTGTATGATTGTATCTGTATCCATGCAACTGAGCGTATTTCTTATGGAGATTCATTGCTATGCCATATGCATGATATGAATTAACCATGAAATTAATCCTTGCACTCCTTTTCCTCCAAGAATAAAGAAACCCTCTAGGTGTCAAACTTTAGAAAAGGAAATGGTAATACCACTTGATTCCTGGAGTATTGACAGCTCTAACTGATTTCCTTCTTCAACAATAGTGAACTTGAGGCCAACCATGCACTGCAGAAGTGTTTGAAATAATCTATTTTCCCTCGCACAACCTCCCTTGGGGGTATCTTCTGAAGCGATATTTCAAAGGAACATTCAATTAGAGCTTTTGATACTAAAAGATATAATTTGGCATACTAACAGTAGCCAGTCTAAACAAGTGTAGGTGAATGCACTTGATATGATCATAATCTCAATGCCACAATGTAAAGAGAAAGAGTACCTTTCACAGTATCCTCTTGATTCTGTTTATCCATCTGAGTTATAGCATACTCAAAATCAGCCTTTGAAAACACAACGGTAACAAACACAAGTTAATACACAATTAACCAAGATAAAATAAAGTTAGAAAATAGTTTACTTAAGAGAATACAATACTTTAATTCTCACCTGGCTGGAAACCTGGGTAGATTTCCTAGCTGCTTTGTTGCAGACTAATCTATTTTCTTGCTCCTTGACAGTGGCCTTGCTTTCTAGGCAACAACTGGGGCATATGTCTTGAACCATTTCTGTTTGCACTGAAGCCTCCTTCAATCTTGAATATGAAGAAAATTGTTTTAAGAAAGAATCTGATCCAGTACAGGAAAGGTCCACAATGCTCTCATGCCCTTCAGGCTGCAAAACCACTGACTTTTCCGGAGAACAGGAATGAGTTCCCTCATAGAAAGGAAAAGATTGAGTACTGTTGTCCTTGCATGAAAGATTCATGTCCTGGTCCTGCTTTCTCATATTATCCTGCTCTGACAACAGTAGCCGAAGTCTGTTCACCTCCTTCATGAGGGCCAAATCTGCAAAACGGTGAAATTGCAATTGATTTATGTTGTTTCCAAGCTTGCCTTAATTTTCCTGACAGACTAATTCCAACATAGTATAAGGCACAATATACATCCATCACCTTAAAGTCAATTCATTCATACCATCTTACCAAGTCATATGGCCGTAACTTGCTGACAGTCAAATCGAACAATATATATATATATATGATACAAGTCAATTAAATTAAAAATACCTAACTTCAATACAACCAATAATATTAATCACATCTAAAACTCTTTCATCCAAGAAAAGATATGTGAATTTGTTTCCTAAACAAATTTCATAAGCTCCCCACATTTCCCATGCTCCCAGGACCGAGTGACACTTAAGAAAACATTTCCCTGCAACCCCTTTTGAGGAAATGCAGAGGGAAACACAGAGCAAAACGTTTCCCCAATGCAGAGGACATGTTTTTCAAAAGAGGTGACTGTAGGCACCCCCCTTAAAAAAACGGGCCTTATAGACATACTCCCCTAAATTTTGCCTACAAAATATAATTTATGAGGGGAAACCTAAAATTCAAACCTAAGGCCCTACTAAAGCAATGCAGTTAATGCTAATGTTAAATCAAAGATAAAGGACAAGGTCACTTTTGCTTGAGACTTTTAACACTACCATTAACTATTCCATGATGTTAGAGAGTGGTTCCAACCTAATTGGATTTCATATGGAGAAAGTAGAATTTTAGATCCCACTCAAAATCCAGCAAATTTAATAGTTTTCAGGATTTCAGGATTGGAAGGACTGCAATGTTTCCAATAGATTCTATCATGTATGAGGGAATGGAAAGCATTTGACATGTTGAACTTTTTGTATCTTATTTTCATGCTTAGAGAGTGATATTTATGATGAGGATCTCAATATGGGCAATGATTTTGATGATATGTAGGTATTTGTTGTAGCATGAGTTTTTTGGACTATAGAGGCCATCTAGAGTGTCTTTGTTGATGTATTTTTGGTTCAAAGATTGAAGTTATGTATTTTTAATTTAATCAACTTGTATATGTATATATATACACTGTAATATCCCTAGGTAATTTTTTCCTTGGGTTTAGAGTTAACTAGGACTTTCCCAGTAAATTAGTAGGATTATATAATAGCAACACACATTCATACAAAGCAGTTATCCTTCTATATATGGAAAATTACAGAGACTTCCACAGCAATATAATTCTTCAGCCAACTCACAATGAATTAGGAGTGTTTTCCTAATACACAGTACTGTATCCACAATAATTCCCCGTTACAAGAATACCAGAATTTAATAAACCAACATTCAATTGTAACATTGCTAATACTATCTAATCAGCTGTTACTAAATTGATTGCAACTCACTATCTTTTGGCTAGTTGTGACAAAATGTGTTGTTACAGGGATGGTTAGATTTGACTTCCCTGGTTCTTTCCTCCAGCGATTCAGGATTCCCTATTCCGTTGTCCACGTCTGAAGTTGTGTATGATGGAAGACCTACCTGGAACTGACCTTGATTTTACGCAGGAACTAGAAGCAGCCACAGACCTAGAAGATAGGAGGTTTGGTTACCTTCCCTGAGGATACCTGCAACCCTAGCGGGATAGTTGTCGGCCTCATGACACCTGGTTAGCTTGTTGGTGGTGCCAGGAAAGAACCAGAATTATGCAATCAGTTGGTCTCAATTAGCATCAGATTTGGCCCTGCGGCCATGCAACCCTTGACCCTACAGCCCTCACCCCAGATCACTTCACTGCACCTTAAGCACTAACATTTGCCCAGTCTGCGCTCCTAAATCTCCAGCGAACTGGTTTCTTGAACTAGGTTAGGTTGTGTTGCACTCAGAAGGCCTTACTGCTCAACCAGCACTCTGGCAGCCTCAGAATTTTACGCAGGTAGCCTCCATTGCTTGTGAAAAGAGAAAATTCGATGACCACAGTGGGAAGATAGCACTTGTTGCCTTGACTAAACTTGTTGACCACTAAATAGCCTTAAGACTCTTCTTGCCTACCAAAACAAAATTGAACTGCCTTAGGGCAATATGTTGTGCTAGAACAAGGGAAATAGGGTATCTAGGTAGGGTGGGATCACCTCCACTGAAGCGAATCAAAATATAAAGGGTCTTAAAACCCACAGAGCCTTAGGCTCAAGAAAATGAGAGATATTCCAATCCAAATCGATGACCGAAAATGATTCCAACTCCTCTTTATTTATAGATTTTCTCATGGAATTCACTCTAATTTGAGGGGTTGCAAGTGCAACCCCCAACTACCAAATGTTGCCTCAAACATTGGATAATTGGGCTTTCCCCCTTTATCAAGACTATAGCCCACAGGGTTGGATAGGCTACTTCATCCTTGCATAGTCAATAAATCCATAGAGGACATCACAGTCCCCCCTTCCTGACGTTGCTTGTCCTCAAGCAATGGCCAATCTGGGTGTTGTAAAATCTACCCTTCTATCTTCAAGAATGAGAACTCCCCTTCAATCTCCACAGCATCCTTCTTTAATTTTTGCAGCCCAATAGATAACCTGTTGGAGAAGAATGTCACCTTGCAAAAGTCACTCCATTTACCGATTCATAAATCCATTGTGAGCCAAGAGTACAAAAATATCCTACTGTTAGAGGCAAATTATGTTCTCTGCCCTACATCTTCCACTTCCTTTTTTCTTATTCCAACAATTTCTTCACTATCGCATTCTTCACCAATCAGTTGGGTTTCATATTCCTCTTGCCTCTTTGGGGTCTTTAATGCTTCTTACCTAATAGAATCTACACCAGGGTTTTGATCTTGCAATTTCCTTAAACCAACATCCATGGTCCCCAAGTTTTCCTTAATGGCTTGCACATTCTCTTCTGTTTGAGAGATCTGCGTCTTCAGGGAAACCAATCCTTGATCCATGGCTTCTCTATGCTCTTGAATTTGTCCATATGACACTTTCACATCACTCAACAAGATACTCTCATGCTTAATTATGTTTTGTATCTGACATACTTTCTCATCAATTTCCTTTAATCTTCGTCCCAGTCCACTATGATTTACTATGGTAACTATATCGCTTTTGGGCTCTGTGGACAGTTTGGACTAATCTTTCTTGTCTCCCAATCCAATCTTTCCAAGATTTCTGCAGTCTGGTGTATCTCTTTGATTTTCATCCAAGGATTTACCTAGAGTTGTGGTTGTAGGCACTGCATTTGGTGATTCATCATATTTTTGTCCTTCCGATGCAAGTCATAAGTTCCTTTAAGTTTCCTCTTACATGATTGGAACTCCAAATAGTGTTCTTTACTTGGCCTCATGCTTGCAGTTGATTGACCAAGATTAGAATTCCGTGTTGCGGCCATTTAAAATTCGAGCAATACATCATAGCTATGGCTGCTGTCCCCATAATTTTTCAGAACGCCCCTGCTATTATGTTGCTCATAGTTGTCAATCATGGCCTCAAAAAGGCCCCCATGTTGTTGAACCAACCATCCTGTTGGTCTCATTATGTCTTCCTCGTCTTTTGTTTGTTTACAAACATATTTCATTGAGGCTATGTCTGGAAAACTCTTTTGCACTGAAGGCTTGATATATGTGTCGTACTCAATGCTTCCTCCTGACCCATATCTTTTTGTGGGTTGATTTCCTTTGTTTACCATCTGAGAATGGTCACAAAATGCTTCACTACTCAGTGTTGATATACTTGATTCATGTAAAGAGGGTCCCTTATCTGGCAACAGCCATTCATGGTATAGTTTTCTAGCTAGGCGCCCTTCAATCAGATTGTTTTCGTTGACGAGGAAAAGGGAACTTCTTGTCTTTGACCTTTGTTGACTAGGAGAGATGTATTTTGAAAACAATTAGCATTGATTCCAAATGTGGGTTTTACCTATTACCAAATCCTCTGATAATGCATGAAAACAGGAAGGGGTATTTTACAACATAACAGGAATGAGAGGGCTTCTCTGCCCATTCACCATTTGTCGATATAAGAGAGGGGTCCATCATTTCCTTTACAAACATCATAATCTAGTCAACATCATTGATAGATTTTGAGACTATCTTTACAGAACATTCCTCAAGTGCATCATACTGACCGTTAGATTTACCAATGTTGGTGCATGAATTGACTGCTGCAATATCATCCACCTTGCAAATATTTTGATCAACAACCCTGTCGTAATCAACCATACTCTAATTAATTGCTAAAATGTTTTTCACATCATAAGCATTCTCATCAACAGCCACTAGGAACCTGATATTGACCTCCCTCTCTTCAATAGCCTCATAGGACTCAACCTTGCTGGAACTTTCATGACCTGCTAAAATGTCATCAACAGGGCAAACACTTACATTAACAATTATACGAGCATCAGCCTCTCCTACATGATTTGCAAGTGCTTGGGAATTTCAAAGTAATTTAATAGTGTCTGGACAAATTTCACAAAAATTTGGTAGGTCTTTGTACTGATTCATGATTGACAACAAAAAATCTTTGGATTACTTTCTATCTCCATAACATTTTGTAACTAAAACAATTACTTGATTCATTGTAGTTGAAAGCTCAGTTGCATCCTCCCAGTCATCCCCTTCTTTCAGGATTTGCTTCTGAAGCTCTTTTGAAGAAGCCTTACTCTTGGCAACATCAGTTACTTCTTTGGATAAATATGGATGCTTCATATCTTCTCGCTTTTCCTTTTGAACCTTATAAGCCTTATATAAGTCGCCTGTGGGAGCTGCAGCATTTTCCTGACTGAGAAGTTCCTTATTTTTCTTCTTCTTGTTGACAACTAACTTGGAAGCATCACCACTATTTGTAACATTATTCTCAAAAGAAACATTAGAAGAACTTGTATTCTCGTTTTCTGTCAATCTACCTACTAAACCCTTCTTGCCTTCACAATCAACAGGCAAAGATGACCCCTGATGTTGGGCAACTTTTGCACAATATTACTATTAGTGGTGGATACTCAACTCCTATCTGGCATGTCAATTGCCTTCACATTTGTAGTTGAACCTTCCCAAAGTACTTTATCACCATCAAGGTTAAGCCTACCTTTGTTTCTAGCGCCTCCTTCTTGGTTCACGCAATTAACCTCCAAATTTCCTTTATTTTCACTTTTCAGACAGTTTTGCAAGGCAAGAACCTATCGAATTTCCATCATTGGCTAAACTGGAAAGCTCAGGCCCTCCACTAATATTGTTGCCCAGTTCATTATTGAAAACATGACCCATATCACTTTTTTCAAAACAAATATATTTTTCTACCTTTTCACCTATGTGCCTCTTATCCTCTAATTCAGGGACTCGATCAATCTTAGGAGTCGCTTGTGTAGCATACTCTTTTCCAACTGGAGTTTCCATGCCATATTTCACACTTAGTGATGATATCTTTGCACAGTGGTTTTTATTCTTAGCTTCCCATTAGTATTGTCTTCAAATCTGTCTTTCTTGTGGCTAGCCCAAAAATTGGTCCAATTCCTTATGACTGCTTTCTATTGCATGCTCTTACCATCAAGTTCAAGAGATTGGTCTCTTTTATTACTTTCAGACGCCTTCTCTTGCTTGGATGTAAGTGTTTTAGATTCTTGAATCCAATGACCCTTCAACTTCCCTGAATCCTGTATGAAAAACTTGCTTTCCAACTTCCAACAAAGACATTACATCTTTCACTAAACAAAAACACAAGCCATAGATCAATACCCATAATCACCGTATAATTCCCTAAAAGTTATCATTCCCTATGCACGAAACACAACTAAATGTGCAATCCCAATTTCTTTGATTGGATATTTGGAGTGTGAAAGCTTGGATTTCTCACATGGACTAACCTTGTTGATGCACGACATTAAACCATTTGAAGCAATACTGAAAACCTATGTTGCACGTGTTCCCGAGCCCGCGGGTGGGGTTCTCGAACCCATCCCAGGTTCCCCTCCCTAAGTACCAGATTCGGGTACGGGTTCTTCTCTGAAGAACCCATAAGAACCGGGTACTCCAAAAGATATATTTGGGTTCTTTTCCTTTAAGGAGTTCTTTGGGTTCTTCGGTTTGGGTTCTTCTTCAGATTCAAAAAAAAAAAACAAGAAAAAAAAAAATTTAATATATATATATATGAAAAAATTAATTTTCCAAATATATATTTTTTATTGAAATTTAAAAATTAATAATATGATATTTATTATTAAGTTTTAACAAATGTCAAAGACTTTAAAAGACCTAAACTTTTAACTAACCTTAAACCCACACATCGAATTTCATTTTTGTTTTTGCCATTTGGTTGAGCTGTTCCCATTTGGCATTTACCCATTTCCGGCGGCAGTGGACAGCTTCAGACGGACAAAGCAGCTTCGACGGCACCTTCAGATGGACAGAGCAGCGTTAGGCGTTCCATCACCAGCAGTTGGCAGGACGCTACGTCTACGTGTTTGCGCAGGGGAGACGTCTACGTTGTTGTTCAGGTGTGTTCAGGGGAGCCATCTATGTTGTTGTTCAGGCTATGAAAGATTAATAGCCTTTCATATTAAATATCTAGTCAGTTAGATTTACGTAAAATTTGTGGCTGTCCCATTTAACTGTTACCTTGATCACCGACAGGAACTGTTTATGAACATCAATGTGCTTTTATATTTTGTTTGTTAAATCAGTCAATGGTTTGCTGCACCTCAGGATGGTTTTGCTTTCTTGCTGTTTTTATTTGAAGTTTCCAGATTTCTTGTTTCTGGAGACATCTCTTTTGCTGTTGCGATCTCAAATAGATAGTGCACTACAGAAATTGTTGGTTAGTGTATATCCCTCTGATATGGCCTTAATTTCCAGTTGAATACCATTTGGTATTTTGCCCAAATGAAACTAGAATTTATCATCATAGTTTATTTGAAAAATCAAAATGTGATCAGGAAACAAACTCAGGGCCTGCCATTGGCCAGTGTACCACTTTACAAATGACCTGCTCTCTTGATGACTGGGCAAGGCCAGGTTCAAGCGTTAAATCGATACCACAGTAAGGCTATGGGTTTAGCAGCAATATCACAGATATTAGAATATGCCTGCAGGCTAAGATGTATTCCCTAAGTGCAAAGCAAGACAGGAAAGGCCCACAAAAAGGCTACTTGCTCAGTTCTGGGCACAATAGCTTTGCTGATGGCAGGTTATTCTGTCTTAGGCTCATTAGCTTCACACCAGGCATAAGGGTTGTGAATCGTGATCTAATCAAACTGACTGTACACCAAACCAATGAACATGTTGAACATTTTCTTAGTGTATATAAATCAACAATCAAAGTTGACTAGACTTTAATCAAAAGCGAGATTTTATTTGTGTCATTAAACATTGTGATGTCAAATTCTAGAACTGTCGATTTCCTATGCAAAATATGAGATAATTTCATTAAGTTTATAAGCAGTGAGGAAATACAGAGAATTTTATTCACAAGGGATTTCATCAAGCTGTAATATTCCCAATTAAAAATGGCTCTGTTTGGCTAATGATTTTCTGAGTTTTATTTGGAATTGTCTGTGTTAATTTGTCAAACAGTTGTGGGTGCTTAGTTGTAGGTGCACATTCTTGAGTTTAATTTCAAATAAGTGTTTACAATGACTAACACAGGTCAAGGGAATGTTTCAAGCAATATTCTGTACTTTGGATTATACCCATAACTTGAAGCATAAACATTGAGAAGTCTTCAATGATCATCGTTTGCTTTAAAATGCTAAGAATACTTTAGGAGTTTTGAGCGTACTCCTGAGTTTGTAGCAAACTTGGCTAGTTTATCTGAATCAGATGTGTATGACAAAATCTGTCCCAAGTTTCACCAAAATAGCTGAGTCCAGTAGTTACTTAAGTAAATGTTGGACTCGCTGCTTTGGCTTTAGACATCTTACAATGTTACATGTAAATTCTTGTTTTATGTTTGAAATAAGTAGCATAAACATTCATGCATGCCGTATCCTAGTATGGATTCTCAGTTTTAGTAGTAGCCTTGAGCTCTCTCACATAGCTGTCATGGTTACATAGAAAAGAATGTTATGCTGTCATAAAATATAGCTTAGTCTCTCATTAATAATTATTATTAACATCTATTAACATAACTTTTACTTTGAATTTTGTTAAACAGATTCAAATTGTCTTCCAAAATTTGCAAAATAAAAAATGTCTTTATCAAATCCACAATATCCACTTTGGAAATATCTGGAAAAGCAAAAACCTCGAAAAGGTGTTGGGGGGACAGCAACAATAAAATGCACTTTATGTCAGCTTGAATGGAAAGGAAGCTATACCAAAGTTAAAGCTCATTTTATGCAGATACCAAGAAAGGGTGTTGATGCTTGCACTGGAGACCCAAATGATCCCACTAGAGTCCCTAGTGCACAAAGAGAACAACAAAAGGCTAATGGTAAGGCAAGCAAAGAAATCTCTATGTCATGTCACAATGTGGATGAAAATGATTATTCAAATGAAGAAGAATTACCATCTGATGATGAAGTTCAAGTTGGTGATGAGCATGTGTTAGTGTCATCTAAAGCATCAAAAATAAATACCAGTCAAACACGCAATAAGCCTAAACTTGGTGGCCTTTATAACATGTTTGATGTGAAAGGTAGGGAGGGTGTTGATCTTGCAATAGAAAGTTTTTTTCTTGCATGTGGCATTCCCTTCAATGCAGCCCGTTCCCACTATTTTGAGCAAATGGTTCATGCTATTAATCACGGACCTCAAAGGTATAAAGCTCCTGGTTATGAGAAGCTCTGAACTGTATTGGTGGACAAGGAGAAAGCTCGTCTTGAGAAGGCAATGGCACCTTTGAAGGCATCTTGGAGTGTAGATCGATGCTCAATTGTCATGGATGGATGCACTGATTGTAGGAATTGTCCATTAATAAACATCATTGTCTCTTCCATGTCTAGCCCTTATTTTCTCAGAGCCATTGATTGTTCTGGTCAAGAAAAGAACACTATGTTCTTAAAAGACCAATTATGTGATGCCATTGCAAAGGTGGGGCCATCCAATGTTGTTCAAGTTATTACTGATGCAACTCCAGTGTGCAAAGCAACGGGGGCAATGGTTCAGAAGGAGTACAAGTAAGTGACAAGTTTCAACTTTCAAGTTTGATTTATCTTCTATTTAAATTACATGAATTACATTTTTAATTTTGAGTACAAGTTTGATTTGTTTTAACTTTAGTCCTTGATTACATTTTGATTTATTAATACTTTAATTTTGTCCTTGATGTACCCAAGCATATCTTTTGGATACCATGTGCAGTGCATTATTTGAATAATGCATTGAAGCAAATTGGGAAAATTGAATGGATTCAAGCATTAATTGAAAATGGCCGCAAAATCCAAATGTTTATATGCAACCATCATAGTCAAAAGCCATTTACCACAAGCATGCAAAAATGGAGCTTCTTAAACCAGCAGATACTAGATTTGAAAGTTACTACATTTTACTTAGGCAGCTTGTGGAGATGAAGGAGACTTTATCTGCCACAGTCGTCAGTGACATGTGGGAACAGTGGAGGTTATCTACCTCAGATGCAGCTTTAGAGGTGAAGAGGTTGATTTTGAATGATAATTTTTGGGTTGATGCCAAATTTGTTGTGGAAATTATAAAACCAATTTGTGATATGATCTGCTATGCAGACACAGATGGTCCATGTTTAGGAGAGATTTATGAAAACATGGACTCCATGTGTGAGAGGATCCAAACCGTCACAGATAGGAAGGATCCTACTTTATGGCCACAACTGAAAGAGTTTATACATGGGCGTTGGAATAAACTGAACACCCCTCTTCATATGGCAGCGTATGCAGTTAATCCAAAATGGTATGATCCCACAACAGAAAGGAGGCCTCCATCCCAAGATAGAGAGGTGTTCAAAGGATTCTTGAACGTTGTCAAGAAAATTTATGGTAGTATAGAAGAAACCTCTGACATACGATCTCAGTTTGCCAATTTTCACGTGGTCGAGGTGTCTTTGGTTCACATGCATCTTTGGTAGATAGATGCAAGAAGGATCCAATTGATTGGTGGTGGCTTCATGGTGTTGATGCTCCTGAGTTGCAGCGATTTGCCATACAGTTACTTGGACAAGTAGCTAGTTTGGAGTTACTCATCTTATTCAAAATTAGAAAAATTCTCAATTAAATATAGGAAATTAATTTTAATTTTTAAATTTTAAATTTTGATTTTAGTTTTAGTTTTTATTTTTAAATTTTTAATTATTTTAATGAGCTTCCCCTAATATTTCACGTAGCTAGTTCTTCATCTTGTGAGAGGACTTCAAGTAAATATGCCTTTATTCATTCAGTAAAGAGAAATAGGTTGGGCTCAAAGAAGGCAAAGAACTTAGTGTACATTCATAGCACACTTCGTCTCGTATCTCGAAAAGACGCTAGGTACAAGGAGGGTCCTTTCAAGAGATGGGACCAACACATAGATGATGCTATGCGTGTGGAAGAGGAGATACAACCAGATGGCCTTATTGAGCTACCTCCAACTGCTATGGATGAGCAAGAGCCTCAAGATGAGAGTGATTCCTACCTGGAGAGCATGCTAGTTGAAGATCTAAGTGATGTTGGTGACATGGATGTTGATGACATGGCTTGAGTAAGTCATTGTTCATTAAGCTTTAGCTATTTTTATTTTAGTATTTTAAAATTTCCTAGTTCATGTTTGGAGATGCCTTAAAGCAAAGTTTGAATGTAGTATGACAATGGACATATATCATGATGCATTATTCTTATTAATATGTAAACACTGGACAGTTTTTTGGTGATAAATTTTGAAATTTCAATGTGAATGTTGAATGTTCAATGATGTGCATGTTTAAATGATTAAATTTTTCTTGTTTAAAGTTGAAAAATATACAAATTCAAATTTCATATATATTATTAATTATAGTTTATAAATTTATAATTTATAAAATTTAATATTATTTTATTACCCGACGAACCCACGCACCCTGTTTCAAAAAATGTCATCCCCGTCCCCGAACCCACGTTTCCTGGCAAGATAGCTGAAAACTAACCTTCAATTAAGATGTACTACTAAAAATATGTCACTAATAATATAGTTATTACAATTTATATTTTCATGTAAGATATTCACTGCAATACTCATATTGGCCTTACATATTTCTATCTAAATTTACTATTTATTGAAAAACCAGACGAAGTTTCCAAAATATTGAGAAGTCTGTGGACCACAGAAGCTTGATTTGGATTTGCTAAATATGATGAATACCATAGACCGAGAAAAACCCGCAACCTTCTCTTTGGCTTGTTTCTTCATATCTACCTTGGGCAGGAGGAGAAACAATGAGGACGATAATGTGGCCCCAAGCCAACCGTTGGAGCATCAATGATTTAGTGAATTTTAAAACGAACCAAAGAACACAAGTTATTACCATTGTCTGAAGGATTATGGGATTTTCAAGCAACCGAGGGAAGAAGTTTCTATGCCGTTGATGTGGAGTCTTTAAAGATCACACTGCCATAGTTGCAACAACATGGAATGATTTGCAGAAATATTGAGGTTTGGCCTACCTATCAAATAATTTCATTCTAGATCCTCAAAAATTGGAGAATTAAAAGGCTCGATGGATGCAACTAGTTGGCTGGATATTATTTCTGTGATTATTTTTTCACACAGCAGAGATATTGATGTAGTCATTCAAGTTGCTTCTTACCTAATGAGGAAGGCTTCTCTTTATGAAATTCTTGAAGACAAGCTTCAACCCTATGGTTAAAATCACCCCGACAATCCTACTTTGCAATAAACTTCTTGGATTTCCTTTAAATTTTTGGTAACATTCTGTATTTGAATATACTTGTAACCCCTTGAAGAGTTCCATATCAATCTCACAGGTTACCAAATGAATATAGTTGCCTCAATACATCAAATTTTATTTTGGATCTGGACTTGAAGGAGAATGGACGGCTGGATTCAATGACCCTTCAACTTTCCAATCATATCAGGAAATAAGTAAGCAAGTACTAAAATATTCCCTTTGAAAACAAGTCGTGTTTTGAGCATTCAAACTTAATGAGATCATGCCCAGAAATATCGAATGAACGACTCCCTGAAATAAGGTTGGATTACAAATGGGTAAAACTTAAAGAGAAAGGAAAAATACAATAAAAGGCAAAAGCAAACAAGCACACTTGAACTATCCTCTAGTTTAGTGTCCTTGGACTCATCAAACTCCTAAAAGAAATCTGTGATTGCAATACTAGTACAACCAGAATCACGAGCTGCATGGCTAGTGCTTGCATGTGCCATGTCTGATCCTACACTTACTCCTACTTGTGGGGATTTGAATCCAAACCAAACCACCCCAAATCATCAATACCAAAATAAGATCAAACTCTATTGGATGAGACTCCTCTAACCATTCTAAGGTTGGATCAATATCATCCAACTAATTGGCATCTATATCAAGTCTTCTAAGCAACAACTCATTGTGCCTTAGCCAGAGATTGGGTTGCACGAAGACAAGTTCATTTAACCATTTTTTTTTCCAAATGGTTTCTCTTCTTCATGTGAATCCGCTCAGAGACAGACCAATTGTGGTCAAACCCAGCAGCACTGAAAATTTGACTCAAGACCTGAATTGCAAACTTTTGTAATTGAGGACACTGGCTACTTAATGACTTCTACCATTGCGCTATGAGGAAAATGTTAGTTCAACAATTCGATTATGTTTGTGACTAAAAAATCAAATATTTAGAGTTTAAACTGAACTTAACAAAAATATGGAAATGCCTAGTTGGTCCCCATCTCTTTCCATCTTCGCTGAGTGTTTGCAAAGGTAACCATGGCTCTGTTGAAAGCATTGATCTATTGATGTATTTCCACTTGCTCACTCTAATCAAGGACCATATGCTCCAAGCTGTTGAAAGCATTGATCTATTGATGTATTTCCACTTGCTCACTCTAATCAAGGACCATATCCTCCAAGCACTTGTACAATATATCCTTGACCTCCCCAATTTGATCTTCTCCAAACTGAACTCTATAATGATACCTTGGTTTCAAGTAATACCAAATCACATGTATACGGTGATGGAGTTGAATGTTTCATATATTATCCATGATCTCCCGAATAGGTCCTTACTTAGCTACTCTATTCTTCTAGGTTGTCTTTGCCTTCTCCTTTCCTTGATCCATAGCCTTGAAGATATAACCCATGGCTAGTTCCCCCCCATTCACAAATTCTAACACCTTAACAAGGGGATTTACAATTTTTACAATCTCTATTCCTTTTCTTCCAAAAGGCATTATCAAAAACTTTCCTTTTGATGTATTTTCCATCTTGTTTGCAAGCCCACTATGATCCATTCCATCCATCACCTGAAAACATTATTTTCCAAGTTCTATCCTTGGGAAAGGAGAGACTGCAACATGAGGAAGTGAATTGCAAATCCCGTGATGGAAGGCCTAACAAGGTTCCTGTTGCTGCACAAACTAGCAGGCCTTGTGAAAGGGCTGCCTAACAAGGCTAATGCTAGAGGGCACAACAACACTTGGGACAGAAGCCCACTGTCACCACAATGTAAGTCCCATGCTCTTCTCAGATTTTCACCAACGGGAGGAGTCCCAATACTACACACTTGTGATATTGCCCTTGTGATAGGTATGAAGGAAGCTCATTCAACGGAAAGATTCAACCAGAGTGCAAGCCTTGGGAGAGGCTAGTAAGACTTTCCATGAAAAACCCCTTGAAAATATGGCCACACAAAATCTAGGGTTGAGGTATAATAAGGGATATAGGTATATCGGTTAAGGTAGGTGAGAGAAGAGGCAATGTTGGATTTACTTGACCAAATACTAGAGTATTTGCCTCAAGTAAGTCCTCAAGTTGAAGGATTAGACTACTAGGGTTCCCTCCTGGTGTGAAAACTAAGGCCTTTGAATTTATGGACGGAATCTAGGTGGATGCCCACCAAATTTTGTGAGGAAGTAGTCCTACACCTCAACTTGATGTTTAGACTCCTAGATTGTCCAACGAGTGCCTGCCTTGCAATTTGCACCAAGCCCTAGTCAGGCCTCCTTATTCTTAAGGGGACGAAAAAGAAGAAGAAATTTATGGATTCAAACTAAGTTTGACCACCAAGGGACTTGATTAGTGCCTAGACCATTGGGAGTATGGAGTCATGGGTGCTTATAATAAGCTAAATTGACCTTCAAGGAGGCTAAAAGAGGAAGCCCTAACTACCCCTTTCAACAATTACCCATTTTAGTTCGGGTTAAGGGAGTTTCATGGATTATATGCAACCATTATCCACTAGGAACAGTCTTTCCATGTCATCAATGAGTAACACATGCAAAAATACCCATAATTGCAATTTTGCACGATATTCAACAAATTAGGGAACTAATTTTGATCATGAGAACAAATTCCATGCATTAGACATTTTATAGAAGAAAATTTCACCATGAAAAAGCACTTACAAGAAAATGTCAAGTATATACATCCACCAACAAGACATTAGAAGCTCCAAAAAGATGACAAGATAGATCCAAACATCAAAGTGCATCCCAAAAACATCCAAAATTCTCCACAAACTACAGGTCTGAAATCTTCTATAGGTCTAAAATTCCCAACTGTGATGGTTTGAGATGAGAGTAGGTCTCCTCTATTTATACAAGAATTATCAATTCGAATTCCTAATGACAAAGCCCCTAGAACATAACAAAATAATGTGAAAGACACTTGGTTAAAAGCCAACCACGATAGCTTAGCAATTAAGCATTATTTTTCTCTCTCTAGCCCACGTAGGGATGATGTCATACATGCGAAGTACTCTCCAAGGCTAGCGTTGAGGCCCCTTGTGCTAGAATTTTGGTAGAGGGCCTATAAAATCATGATGAAGATGGTCATCTCCTCATTTTGTTGCAAAACATCTCTGAGGCCCCTATTTTTGGCTTGCCACTCTAAAAAGGGTCTCATGGGTCTCCAAGTGGCTCAAAATCACATCCATGCTCCATCAATGAGGGCTCAATGGATGATACATGCCCTCCCATGTCCCTCTAGAAAAGACACAACCACCTCTAGGCCTTAGATTAGTTGCCAAGTGTCGGGTCCAAAGGGTAGTTGGTTAGGGCATCATGGTCCAAGTGTGTCATCTCTCGAATAACTGGGGCAACAAACAAACTAG
This sequence comes from Pinus taeda, assembly GCA_000404065.3. NCBI lineage: Eukaryota > Viridiplantae > Streptophyta > Pinopsida > Pinales > Pinaceae > Pinus > Pinus taeda. The sequence goes on along the minus strand of APFE030051620.1, from coordinate 301,743 downwards.
TAGTGGTGTTGAAGAATCCCCTGGCGTGGTAATCAATGCTCTACATGAATGGAGGCCCATGGCTCTCAATGCTCACCCTACAAACAGCATCATGACCCTCTAGAGAGCATGGATCCCGTATATGAAGACCCAGTCAAAGATAAAAACCCACCCGCAATCCCACATGATATCCAATGTTGCACCTTTCACCCATTAGGTAAGTTAAACATTATGCATCTAAGTGAAACAAACTTGTTCTTCATGGGAAATTCAAATGGAGTTTGTCTTCCACGTTCAATGGGTTGGTCACGTAATAATGTTACCTCCCCAAGATTGCTTGGGAGCAGGAGCAGGAGCAGATGCAAGAGTGGGGAGCAGAATTTTCAAAAGCTCCCGGTTTGAGAGTGACTCGAGAGTGAATTTTTATATAATATATATTTTTGTATATTTTGATGCATATATGTCAACAAAAGAATGGAGAATGATGAATTAGATATAAAAAGCATAAAAACATGGATTGAACCATATACCATAAATCATCTAGAGGTTATAATATTCATCAATCATGTCCACGAGTTAGTAACATACAATACATCAAGTCTCATGATTCATCAATCATAAAGTTTCAAGCTTTCAAAATTCGACATATAACATTTATCATCATTGATCATTAAAGTTGTAACTTGTACTTGTAACCATTACCATTACCAAGTAACCAAACAATAAGAAAGAATATCTAACATGAAATGAAATGTTTCAACTTGCAAATTCATTACCAATGAGTTATAATTGCCAACTTCAAACTTAAACTGTCATATATTGTTCACAAAAAATATCATAATAAATATGAAAGAGACAATAGTTATAAAAACTACTAGAACCTAGAAAAGACAAGTAAATCTATTATCAATTGCTAATGCTTAGGCCTCTTGTCGCCACTAGAAATGTCTAATTTCTGAGAAAGCATGTAGAATGATGAATTAGTTATAAAAAGCATAAAAACATTGATTAAACCATATAACATCAATCATCTAGTAGTGACAATCTTCATCAACCACAAGTCCACAAGTTACAAGTTTTGATTTATATAGCATGAAAGGGTGCACATGACCAAAATAGCATCAAGTGCAATCCATATTTCAACAGAAAATACATCAACAAACAAGCTCTAGATGGCCTCTAGCATCCAAAAAAAATCATGCTACAACAAATACCTACATATCATCAAAATCATTGCCTAACTTGGGATCTTTGTCATTAGTATCACCCTCTAAGCATTAACACAAGATAGAAAAAACATACCATGTCAAGTCAAGATTTTGTTTAAGCAATGGGTACATTTTTAGTAGGGTCAAGAAAGAGGAGTTAGACAACGAATGTCACTTACATCAAGGTACATAGAGGGATTGGTGCTCTTGAATAAATATGAGCTCCATACCCTAGTACATGATAAAATCCAACGGAAAAATTGCAATCCCCCCAATCCTAAAAAACAGATAAGTCTGTTGGATTTGAGCGAGATCTAAAATTCTACTTTCTCCATATGAAATCCAATGAAATCAGAACCACTCTCAAACATCCTAAGGCATTTCATGGTAATGTTAAAAATTTAAGTAAAAGGATGAAAATGAAAGATAAGGGAGAATGTCACATTTACTTTAAGATTTTAACATTACCATTGATTTGATATCAATACTAGGGCCATAGGTTGATCATTAGGCTGCCCCACTCAAAAAATTATTGTTTCTTCGAAAAAAATTGTGTTTGGAACGTGTTTCCAAATAAAAAATTAGGGACCGTGCTTCAGGAGCGAATTCAAGGAAGGAGGGTGGGTGCTCCCTCGCAACCCTATACCTCCCTAGGTAGGAGTCGTTAATGAAGGACACTATTAGGTGGTTTCAGCCCCCAAGGGAATGACATGTCCAAAGTACTTTTATTAAATGGTAGAGGTCTTGTGAAACAATGATGGAACGGAATGGGGGACAAAGGGAAGGCTCCAAGCCAGATGCCACGGTACAAGGGTAGATATGATGAAGGAAGCATGCACCTTGGGTGTATAGATGTGAGGAGGGAGCATACGTGGAAGAATGAGTTACCCTGGCATGTGTTTTTCCACCACTCGTGCCTTTTTCTTTTTATTGATTTTTCTTTTGTATTATTGCTCAAAGCTCTCAAGATAAGAGCATGTTTTGTATGATATGGCAACATTTATTACCCCCTTAACGTGGGGCAGTTCATCGCCAACCATGTGAAAATTCCTAGATCTAACAATCCCAGGAATCCTACTACCACCAACTAAATCTACTTCACCTAGATCGTAAATTACATTACAAACATATTTTAGATTTCTTCTTGAACCATTGAAGTAAATTACTGAAGCAGCCTTCACCAAATTAAATATGATTCTGAAACATAGAAACTGAGCAAGGAAATACAAACACATAGGACACCATTATTTTTGGACAAATGTCCCTGGAAAAACCCAATGCAAGAAAACCGATGCAGCAGTTTTGAGGGTTTATTATTATTAAGCAGCAGTGAAATCTGAGTACATCTATGGATGCCCAATTAGTAATCCAAACAACAAGAAAATCTAGCAAAGGTATTCCCTAAGCAACCTGCTTCCTGCACTCGCGTTCATGCACTTGCGCATTCCTACACACACATTCCTGCACTCACACGTTCCCACACTCGTGCGTTCCTACACTCGCGTTCCTCCACTCACGCATTCTTGCACTCACGCATTCTTGCACTCGCGCGTTCTTGTACTCATGCGTTACTGCACTAGGAATAACTCAACCTCTCCGGATCTGGAAATCTTCCTCCGGATCACTATCCCTACCCCTCTACTGCAAAAGATCTCTTCGATCAGAAATTCCTCCTGAGAACTTCTCACTTCAGAAATTCGATCTCTTGATCTCTCGGTGTATTTTCCAAATGGCCTGCAAGCCCCTTCTTATATTTTCTTGTTGGACAACCAAAGACCTAGATTAACTCCTAATCAAAGGCTCAAATCATTTTGACTTGATCTCCTTTTTTATCTAGAAGTCTCACCCACAATTAGATTAATACCCATTAATATTTTAATTTTCCTAAGTTTTGACTTAGGAACTCCAAAAAATATTAATTATTTTAATATAATTTTCTCTGGGTGGAATTTCCCAAAACGGTTTCTGAGTTCTCTGGAATGCATGTGCCCAAGCCTCTCTATAAAATTTGAGGCTTAGAGCACATCCGATGCTACCCAAAATCAACACTCCCTCTTAGCGAAGAAAGTGCTCTAGCGATATACGTTGTTGCATACTGCTTTGACTCTGAAGCATCATCCTCTGCGTTGTTGATGTCTGACATGCTGTCCACCAATGACTGCATTGTTGCTGCTATTGTATTGTTTCCTTTGACACTGCTAATGCCAATGCTACATTTGTACTACAACTCCCTCACAAATGTTGCATCTGTTATGTTGCTAGCACTGCCACTGCTAACACCGCAACTCAATTGTTGAGAGAAGTAATCAAAAACACCCAAAACTGGATAAGTATCTTGTGGATACACCTCAGTGTTGAAATCCTGACTGATGCTAGTCCCATGTTGTCTTCTGAAGCCATTGCGTTGTTGAAGCTCTGCATTGTGCCTCCATGAACTGTTGCCTCTCTGCTCTATGTTGCTCAAGTTTTGGCACTGCTAACTACTGTATCTATCGCTCCAACACTCCATGGCACCAAATGAAAACTCCTCCATCCCGCTACTACTAATCATGGGCTCCCGTAGCAAGGTGATGATCCAAGAGGTGGGCTCCTCAAGGATCCTGCCCATCTGTAGCTCCATCGAACCACTGTTCTATATCATCCCATCTTCCTCCTAGAGGTATCTTGGCTATCATGGCGAATTCCTCCTCCTGTTCGATCTTTGCGGCTGCAACCTCAGGATCATGCTTCTCATCCTTGTCCTTTTTCTTCAAAGGACATTGGGATGCATAATGGCCCATCTCACCACATCTGAAACACTTCACCTTGGAGACGTCCTTCTTTCATCTCTATTGCCTCTACTGCCCCTTCAACGCAAGCGCTATGTTATCCTCCTCCTCTACTTTGGGCTTTGACCCACTGTTGTTGTTGCTTCTGTCAAGTTTGACCTTGACCAAGTCTCTTCTCAGTTCTTGTTTTAGAGTTGCCCACATCTCATCCCAATTTGGCAATGTTGCTTTGCCTAGGATACTCTGGACAAAGACTTTCCATTCATCCAAGACAAAATTTAGAGCCAATCTCACTAACTCTGAATCCTGAGGTGTGTGCCCCGCAACCGACAACTCATCACTGGTCTACTTCAGCTTCGTGAGGAATGGATCCACACGCTCCCTTCTGCATCTGCGCAGATCTTAACTTCTGTTCCAAGTAAATCTTTCGTTGCTCAAAATATCCCTGATACAATGTGGACAAAGAATCCCACATCTCCTTAGCAGTTGCTCTGCTAGCAACGTGGGACACCACATGATCCTTGACTCCATCCAGGATCATCCTCTTGGCCTTTGCCACTTCAACTCTGTACCTTCTTCAGTGAATCTGCATTTGCAGGGACCACGACCACATTATCAACATATGTCTTGAGGGCATGCTCATCTAGAAGCAATGTTTTAAAACTCCGACTCCGACTCCGACTCGGCCGAGCAATGACTCCGACTCCGACTCCGAAACGGTA
>APFE030051620.1:280818-293853 GCA_000404065.3 Pinus taeda | reverse complement strand
CAAGAACTGCTCACTAACTCTCAAAGAAGACTCTCACTCAAATGCACAAGACTGCTGTGAGAGAATGAGAGCTCTTGGGTGAGTTAAATAGCTTTTGGGAGGGGGATATGGACCCCAAATATGTATTGGTATTATTGCATAGCTGTTTGGAGTCCAAACTAACCCTAAAATCCATTTCAAATCCACAAAAAACACTGAAACATTTTCTGTTTGCGTCCGGATGAACCCACCCAGCTACCCGGCCGTTTTTATGCGAACCTGGCCGTTTCGGCCGAGTCATTGCTGACTCGGCCGACCGAACCGGGTTGGGGACCGTTTCATTACCCAGGCCGGTTCGTAAAACACTGTCTAGAAGAAAGGATACTCTAGCGTTCCAAATGATGTAGTTGGAAGCTTCGTCCAACCTGTCTTGATCCCTCAAGCCACTGGTTGGATATTCTAGCGTTCCAAATGATGTGGTTGGAAGCTTCGTCCAACCTGTCTTGATCCCTCAAGCCACTGATTGTCATATCCTTGAAAACCTGTCGAATAGCTCCCTCTTTCTCCTTACTGTGTAGCTTCTAGGCTGGCTTACGCACTCCTTCATGGCGCTGGTAAGTTTGTTGCTCCTCTATTGCTCAGCAAATGAGAAATATTGATTTCCTCGACAAGAAATCATTGAGGAAGTATTCCCGCAATACGCGCTCTGCTTCCTTCTTCCAACGGCTTTTTTGCCCAGCACGAAACTACATCCCTCTAGCTCTACGTTGATGCTCTGCGTGGTTTCCTTTGCCTTGGAAAATTCTTGATCCGACAGTCTTACCTCTCTGTCAGCTCACTCAAAGAGAGACACCCACAAAAATATAGCCCTCCTGGCTAGAACTGCGCAATCCCTCAGGGGATTCAAACTATTGCTTGTTGCAGCAAGTGGGCCCTTGCTTCGGTGCTAGATCTGCTCTTCCTGTTTCACATCAATAGATCTAAAACCATGTGAAAATTCCTAGATCTAACAATCTCAGGAATCCTACTGCGACCAACTAAGTCTACTTCACCTAGATCGTAAATTACATTACAAACTTATTTCAGATTTCTTCTTGAAACATTGAAGTAAATTACTGAAGTAGCCTACAACAAATTAAATATGATTATGAAACAAAGAAACTAAGCAAGGAAATACAAACACATAGGACACCGTTATTTTTGGACAAAAGTCCCCAGAAAAACTCAATGCGAGAAAACTGGTGCAGCAGTTCTTAGGGTTTTTTATTATTAAGCAGCAGTGAAATCTGAGTATATCTATGGATGCCCAATTGGCAATCCAAACAGCAAGAAAATCTGGCAAAGATATTCCCTAAGCAACCTCAACACTCATGCTTCCTGCACTTGCGCATTCCTACACTTGCATTCTTGCACTCGCATTCCTGCACTCACGCATTCCTACACTCGCTTTCCTCCACTCACGCGTTCCTGCACTAGCGTTCCTACACTCACGCGTTCCTGCACTAGGAATAACTCAGCATCTTGCTACTAGCTCTCTGGATCTGGAAACCTTCTTCTGGATCACCGTCCCTGCCTCTCTACTGCAAAAGATCTCTTCGATCAAAACTTCATCCTAGGAACTTCTCACTTCAGAAATTCGATCTCATGATCTCTCGGTGTATTTTCCAAATGACCCTCAAGCCCCTCCTTATATCTTCTTGTTGGACAACCAACGGCCTAGATTAACTCTTAATCAAAGGCTCAGATCATTTTGACTTGATCTCCATTTTTATCTAGAAGATTCACCCACAATTAGATTAATACCCATTAATATTTTAATTTTCCTAAGTTTAGACTTAAGAACTCCAAAAAATATTAATTATTTTAATATAATTGTCTCTGGGTGGAATTTCCCAAAACGGTTTATGGGTTCTTTGGAATGCATGTGCCCAAGCCTCCCTGCAAAATTTGAGGCTTAAAACACATCCAATGCTACCCAAAATCAAAAAACCAAGGGTTGGAGCATGCAATGATTCCTTTCCATAATGTGGCAATGCACAACTGGCCCTAGGAATCGAGTGATGGCCATAGATGAATGGGTAGAGTTCATGCTTGGCTTTTGCCCACGTGGCCTTTGTGTGTCCCTGTTGTTTTTCCACGATCTTGTTGACTGGGATAGAATCTTAAATCTCTAAAGTTACCAAACCAAGAATCACAACGAAACTACTTTGCATACGGAATATAAATAGTAGTAAATCACACGTGCACAAAACATAAACAACATTTTACAATTTTCAACCCAACTTCGTTATATTAAACAACATATAATACAATAGTCTAGGGCTCCCGTACCAAGCATAATGGCCTTCATACATCCAGTAGTACAAGAATACAAATTGGGGTTTGGTGTCAGTCCATCGACATCCAATCTACCCTCAACAAGATACTCTACCCATTTGGCTATTGCATGCTCTCTCAACTCCTCTCGGTTGTACCCTATACCTGCCCATTCCTTCGGCCCCCGATCTGCAGCACTACTATTATCAACGATCCAAGTCCATTTGACCATTGAACCTCGCCTATCGAATCTACTCACTAGTTGTGCATTAGTCCATCAAGGGGACAACACATCGAGACTTCTGTCAAATTGTTCACAGCTCCACTTGTGAACAACTCTCGATCTGCCCATTGTTGCTCCTCAACTACTCACAGACTTCAGCCCACTATGGTCTTCCTATGTTGCACCGATGAAGACCAACATAGGGCACGGAGGGCTGCCACCTATCATTGTAAGATGTCCATCCCCCACAATGAACATGGGCTAGGAGGATTGTCCATCATCTGTTCTAGAAGTCCTTCCCCAAACACAAGTCTTGGGCTCCACAAACTACTCTTGGTTCTGCTCAGCCTGTATGATGGTGCTCATAGCTACAACATAACCTTGGTATCGACATGGCTTCTTACTTTCTTTAAAGGTTACTCTGGCAGCGACATGTCTTTCAGCATATTGTAAAATATCATGAAGCTAAAGTGATCTCTTCCTGGCAAGAGGATCAAATGGAGGAGGATCTAAGGGGTACATGGGCTCCATGGGATCATCAGCGACATTTGTCTCAGGTTCAGGCACAGAAGGACCTTCTAGTAGGTCCATGTCGACATCTTTCTTCTCCACAGGACGAGGAGGAATGTCCTTTGCTTTTCCAAGGACAGTATCTTCATAGAAAGTCACATCTCTGCTAAACTCAATATTCCTTTGACTAAGCACATACATTCTAAAAGCTTTAGATTTTTCACAATTTCCAATGAACATACCTTTCCAATGGCTTCTAGCTTATTCCACTTGTCCATCAGCACATGAAAGTACACGAAGCAGCGAAAGATCCTTAGATGTCCAACATCGAGCTTCACACTTGTGAACACTTCTTCGGGGGTCTTGTCACCCAAGGATTGATGAGGGGTCATGTTTTCAACATAGACCGCTTGCAGCTTCACCCCACAGAAACTTCGACAACTTTTGAGCATGCAGCATGGCTCGGGAAGCTTCCATGATGGTCTTGTTCTTTCTTTCAACCACTCCATTTTGTTGAGGGTTGTAAGGTATGATGGTCTCCTTCTTGATCCCAACTTTCTTGCAAAAGTCAATGAACTCATTTGATGTGAATTCTCCACCATTGTCTGAACTGAAGATTTTGATTCGTTTCCCTATTTGATTCTCCATCAGTGCCTTGAAATCGTTGAACATATCAAATGCTTCGTCCTTGTGCTTCAAGAAGAATATCCATGTCTTTCGAGAGAATTCATCCACAAATATTATATAATATAGATCGCCACCAAGAGATTTCACTAGGTTGGGTCTACATAAGTCAGAATGTATGAGATGTAGAATGTCACTGGACTTGTTCTTGCTAGAAGGGAATGGTCCCTTCGATTTCCTTCCACTTGCACATCCTGGACAGACCCCATCATTATTTGATTGAACCTCAGGCATTCCAGAAACCATCCTCCTTACTTTAGGCAAGGCTTCATAGTGAAGATGGGCAAACCTCTGGTGCAATAGCTCACTTTGATGATTGCTATCATGTACCAGCACTCGCATCGGCCTTCCATTGACTCTATAGAGTCCTTCAAGTCTTGATCCCAAGGTGAATGCATCCCTCAGGTGTGATTCCATGGGCCAAGTGAGGACCTTTCCTCTTATGAAGGCAACTCTCATCGCTTTGTCATACGAGGTAGATATAGATAAAAGGTTCTTCTTCAATCTTGGTACATACATAACATCATGAAAATATACAATTTTCCCATAATCCAATATGATATGTAACAAAACCAAACCCCTTCACCAAATAAGTATAGAGTTATCTCCAAGAATGATCTTCAAATTAGTCTCCCTCTCAACCAAGTTTGAGAAGACTCCACAATACCCAGTGAAGTGTCTAGAAGCCCCACTATCTACCAACCAACTATCAAACGAATCTGGAGGAGGAACAAGAAAGAGTAAAAATGAGAAAATATTGAGATTGAGTAGCAACTACATTACTTCCATACCTTGTGTTCCTTGATCTTTTTTGAGGTCGACTGCCTTCATCTCGATCATTAAGAACAGATCTTCTTCTATTATTGAACCTGTTGTTGTTGAACCCATGATTGTTGATGTATGACCTAGGAGCATTTTCATTTTCTGAACACTCTTTGGCAAAGTGTCCATACCTATTGCACTTGAAATGTTCAACTTCCTCCTTCTTAAATCTTCTTTGAGTCTCTGGATTGTGAAGTCAGCTTTCTTGAGTTAAATGGTCTTTCTCTTCCTTTCTTCTTCTTGCCTTGAGCAACAAAGCCAGAGGGCTCTCCTTCTTCATGCTTTTGAATTCTCCCTCTAGAAAACATCCTTGTTTCTTCTTGAGTGCAATTCCCAACCAACCCATCAAATGTCGGGAACTTGTCATTGTTGCTAATAGTAGTAATAAATGTCTCCCAAAATGGAGGAAGACCATGAAGCGCAACAAGTACCAGCTCTCTATCAGACATAGATTCTCCACCAGTTAACAATTAATCTTTTAGTTGGGATATCTTCATGAAGTATAACCACAAAGTCTCTCCCTTGTTCATTTTGATGTCCTTGAGTTGATTTTTGAAGAAGAGAATATGATTCAAATTGTTGATCTCATACATCCCAACCAGTTTATCATACATATCCTTGGATTTCCTCAACTTTGAAATATAAGTAAGTAAATGATCTCTCAAAGAATCAATAATTATTTTCTTGGCTTTGATCTCACCTTTCTTGTACTCGGCCTTGGCAGCAACAGGAGCATTTTCTAGAGGCTCAGGTACCTTTCCTTCCATGTATTCCATGACATGATTCTCATCCACAATCACTTACACCCTGATCTTCCAAGCAGCAAAATTAGATGAGTCATTCAGCTTCTCTCCCTCTTTATATGTGGTAGACATCTTGACTAGTAGCTTCTTCCAATTAGATTTCTTCAAAGGTGATTGTTTTTGTATCTTGTCTCATTGGGCTTGTCTTCACCTTGGCTCTAATACCATGTTAATTTTCCAGTGTTCTATGCTTAACACAATCACTTATTACAATTCATCTTCAATTAGCAATCACTTTATCCAATATAAATTCAATCTTTCAACAACAATAAGCAATTGTAGATAGAACAATAAACCAATGAACAACATAAGATAGCCAAGAACAAGAGAGGCACAATATTTGGTCAAAGAGAAAGGAAAAACCCAAAGTGAGAAAACCCTTTATTCAAATTCTTCTTCTATTAGATTATCATCAAATGTTCAGCAGAGAGATACAATGTTTCAATTTATCAATAATGAGTCAAAATCAAAGCATAAACTATCCAAAAATCTAACCAACCAATATCCAATTCAATGATGAGCCCAAAAGTCAAATCTAGTAAACAAGTCAAATCTGCAATTCTAGTCAAAGTCAATAGCAGCAACAGCAACCCTAATCAGTCAACAGTCAACGGTGCTCTAAACAATTCAATGTTCCACCAAGTTTTGGGGACGAGGAGGCGAGGGAGCGGGGATACGCAGGAGCGACCTATGCAAAAGCTCCCCACCAATTTTTAGGAAACGTGGGGGACGTCGAGGCCTTAAAACCTTATAAATATAAAATATAAATCGAGGAATCATATAACTGAAACAAATTTAAAACAAAAAGCATGATCATAGATATCATTATCATATAAATTATAATCATACATCAAACATGTAATCTTCTAACTATATAGTGTAACCACTACTTTACTAACTTACTAACAATGCACAATGAAAATAAATTATAAAATTATAAATGTTTAAAGTTTTAAACTTTAAACTTTAAACCATATTGATGTTCCACTTCCAACTATGAACATTGAATATTGAATAATATAAAAGTCAAGTCTGATACATCAGTGGCAGCGTTTCGTTCAACGAAGGAGTAGACAAAAGGCTGCTTGGCAATGGTGGCAGTGTTCAATTCAACAAAGGAGCAAACAGAAAATGAAATGTGAAATTGACATAATGTAAACCCTTCCCAGTTGGTCAACAAAAATTAAAAATTGCGATTTTTTTGTTTCATAAAAAAATTGGTGATGGCAGCAGTGTTCAATTCAACAAAGGAGCAAACAGAAAATGAAATGTGAAATGAACAAAATATAAACCCTTCCCAGTCGATCAAAAAATATTAAAAATTACAATTTTTTTGTTTCATAACAAAAAAAAATTGCGAATTTTTTTTAGGGAAATGACCCCTCAAGACCCCTTAAGAACCCTTAAGGCCCCTTTCGCCTAGAAACGACCCCAGTTGGAGGAAACGACCCCTTTCAAGTTTCCTTGCATACCCTGTTTTTTGGGAGCGTGGGGAAACATCCCCCTCTCGTCCCCAAGTCCCCGGAGCCCGAGGGAGCTAGGAAACTCAACCCCCAGGTGGGGGGACGCAACCCCGTGGAACACTGAAACAATTTGGTCAAAGCAGCATTGAATTTGGCCTTCCAAAATTGGTCAACCCAAGTCAAAACAATCAACAAAATCTTCACAATATCAATCAAAGTCAACCCTTTGACCTACAGAAACCCTAGTTGCAAGATTCTAGTCAACACTAGTCAAACTTGCACAAAAAAAATTTGTCAACTTTCCAGTCAGCTCAACCTCCCAAACAGATCAAAAATTTAGTCGAACAAAATCAAAATATCCACAATCAACGCTAGTCAAAACAATCCCAAACAAGAGTCAAACTTGGTCAACGGGTCCTCCTTCTCTCTCCTTCGCACTAGTGGCCGCAAACCTACAATATCAAAGTTGTACAAACCATAGAAGAGAAGATATGAATGTGATGATGATGCTCCAAGGGTAAGTGACATGAGGTCTATTTATGTGGTGTCTCAAGGGGTCAAATTAGCTAGCACAGGCCAACTTGTACTTTTGTGCACATGTGGGTTTCACCTTAAAAATAATACTTTTCCTTGACCAAATTAAATTCTTCCAAGGGCTAGTAGCATCTTCTTTGGATGAGGAAGGCTCTCCAATGGAGGGAATTTATCCCTGAGCTACCAAATTTACAATACTTTGCTTCGGTTGTACTAAGAGCAACAGATTTTGGCTTCCTACTCATCGAGGAAATCATGGCAAATCCCAAGCTAAAGCAACCACTCTGATATGCTCTTCCTGTCAATAACGCTCCCAACCTAATTTGCATTTGTATATCCATGCGGTCTCAAATCATTAACGGAGGTTTATTTCAGTCCATAGTTGATCGTCCCATGTAGATATCTCAACCAACGTTGCACGAAGTGAGGACATTTTTTGGAAGCAGGGACGCGGAAACATCATTTCCCCAAACTCTAGGAAGAATCATGGATGCCATATCTATCTTGGTTTATGTAAACATATGCATGTTTTCATGTCTTCTACAACTAATTTGGTATTTGGGATGTTGTTTTTTGAATATAAATGCAAAACAACATCCCAAATACCAAATTAGTTGTAGAAGACATGAAAACATGCGTATTTTTACATAAACCAAGATAGATATGGCATCCATGATTCCATTGTACATCAATGATTAATTATTCAAACGTCAACCATCTAGATTCTAGCAATTACAAACATACATCAAATTTTTAAGCATATTATAAAACATAAAACATTTAGAAGATAAAATCATCAAACATTCAAGTAACTTATCTAGCAAGTGAGCAACTATCAACATTAGTCATGTCCAAAATTCAAATAATAATGTCTACAAAATAGGCCACTTTGCCACCGCCAAGACTCAAGTACACACTGAACTAGGAAGAGAGACAAAAAAGTTCAAATTCACAACAAGCCTACAAGTAGTAAACTATGAATATATCTACTAATCTCTCCTCCTTCCACCACGAACAAGATGTGAGCCTCCACATGGTGGCAATGAAGAAGATGGCGACTCTGGAAGTTGTGGCAGTCATTGTGGAATTGATGAAGATGAAGCCTCTACTATTGGTGTTGAAGCACGGAACCTGAAAACCAAGGGACCAAATGGGGATGGCATCTCAACTCGATCATCATCATCCTGGATAATAGCATCCTCCAATTGCTCTAATCGCAACACTCCATCCTCCAAATTGGGCTACTTTGGATTTCTTTCCCAAACCTTAAGGTCTTTATTAGTCTTTACGTCATCACAGTAATGGGACAACAATTGCAAGTTGTAGCGAAAATAAGCAAAGATCTTTGTCCGGCCTAAATTTAACTTGTTGCTTTTAACATTGTGAATGGAAGAATAAGAGCTCCAACACCTCTCTGCAGAAGAAGTGTTTACCACCTATGATAGCACCCACAATGCCAAAGTTTGTAGAGCTGAGGAAACACCTCCATGCATGTTCCACCACTCGAGAAGAAAAATTCTCTTGACCTCTAATTGCATGGATGCTCCCAAATGGACCGATGTTAAGCGTATAGTTGCTCAACTATTTCTGTACCATGGCAGCCTCCTCCTCATCAGGGACTAATTTACCCAATGCTTTCATATAACCAAATAGAACCTTTAGATCTAGGTGTGGTTTTCTCCTACTTCCCCCCCCCACCCCACAGGGGCTGGTGTTGAAAGCCATGATGGATGATAGTGTTTAGGTGTCAGAACATATGCTAAGGCATGCAATGGAACGTTTAGCATATCCCATCGTTTTTCCACCTCTGCACCAATATAATTGTACAAGGTGATATCTCTAGGCTCAACAATGTCTTTACTCTACCCCAACATGCTATCCATTTGCTCATACACCTCCCCAATTATTGGTCGATCTGAATATGCAAACTTGATTATGTAATAAATTGGTTTGATGAATTGCAAAACATATTTAATTTGTGACCAAAAGAACATGTCAAGAATAGCGTTCTTGGCTACATTAGCACCATCTCTATCAGTGCTAATTTCCTCCCATGATTCAGAGGTCACCATATTAGTTACAGCTTGTCTCACCTTCACTAGTCGCCTAAAGGTGAGGTAATAAATTGCAAATCTTTTTTAAGCAACTACAACTTGGAGTAAGTGCCATAAAAGCAGTTTACCCTTGTATGCCCTGTGATAAATTTAATGAGTTGCCCCCCTCTCTTGTGAAGCTCATTAACCCATCCACATTCTTTATGCTTCACAATATCATGCATCAAGAGGTTCAATGTGTGCACCAAGCACCCAGACCAAAAGATGTGTGGATGAGTACACTCAATAATATTTCATGATGCCTTACAATTTGTTGCATTATCAGTTATCACTCGAACCACATTATTAGGACCAACATCTTTGATTGAATACAATAGGAGATCTACAATGTTTTGGGAAGTTGCATTAGCAAAGGAGTCGTCATGACATGTAATAAATAATGCACCACTAGCAGAAACAACAAGAACATTTATCAAATGTTGGTTTATAATATTTGTCCACCCATCTGATACAATGGACACCCCCACAATCCACCCACTCATTTGTAAAACGTGTGAAAGCCCTTTGAACCTTTGTTTTTTACCTTTCTAATAAAATTGTTCTAGCTTTCTCATAGTTGGGGCTCTTGTATCCTTTTGGGGCTTCATTGATGGCCTTAACCATATCATGCCAATAGGGAGAGAGAAGCACATTGACTGGCACACCGCAAGCACAAAGAAATCGGACTATCTTTCCATCCACATCATCCTTCCTAGCAACATTCAGGTAATCCCCTATTGTTCTTCTACTTCCAAAGGTTGTAGAAGTACCATGAGGAGATGAGCTACCAAATCTAGAGGTTGCACTCGATCCAAACTTAGTTTTTTGTTTCTTGTTTTATTGTTGTGCAACCTTCTATATTTGGATGTATTTTCTTCTTTATTCAGTTGAAACGTTTGGGCAAATTTTTATCCACACGACACCCTTTTTGTCATCATTGTCCAACACCCTACAAAGATGCCTCCTCACACAGGTATATGAACCACTATATGGCTTTCCTCCATGACAACCATGAGGGCACAAAAACTTGTAGCTTCCACCACCTTTTCCACCTTCAAGATTGGTCACATAGTTCTAAAAGGGTGTCAATGTAGCTTTCCCCTCTAGTCTTTCAGTTTTCTCTTCAGGTTCATCCCCTTCCTCTTCAAACCTTCCTCCTCATCATACATTGGGTCACTCATATGGGGACCACTATCTTCTTGTTCTTCTTCCCTTCTATTCCTACTCCCCGTTGCCATCATAAAAACCAAAAGTGGAATGATACATAGAAGCCAAAAAAACACCATCTTGGAATATGAATAGAGGTGGTCGACAGCCTGTAATTAAATGAGCAAGAAGAAAGAATGGAAAAGAGTAGGAGAGGGAGGAGAAAAAATACAAACAACAATGAGAAAAAAATGAGGGAGTTTGGGGTTTGCACTTACCTCTTTACCTCTTGTAGATGGAAGCCCTTTTTTACTCCTCCAAACTCCTTCTCTTTCATTACTCCTAGCTCCTCTTTCTTCACTCCTCCAAACTCTCCTCAAGTCCCTCTTCTCCAAGCTCTCTTCTCCTCTATTTCTCCTCCCTTCTCCAAACTCTTTTCTCCTCTCTTCCCCAAGCTCTCCAAAAATACAAGAGTGAGGAAATGAGAGGAGAAAAGGAGTTTTATTCCCCTCATTCTTTTCCCTAACTGAAGCTAAACCCACCCCCAACCATAACTAAGTAAAAATAAAAATAAAAACAAAAAGAATTAAGAGGGTCCAGCCCGCGGCGTACAGAAACACTTGGGATCCGCCCGGAGTTGGCCCTAATCTACGAGCAAATCCACGAGTGATCCAACCCAAGAGCCACGGCTCAGACATTCGAAGCCACGGATCGAGCCGACACAGTTCCGACAGATCAAGAACCATGTTTTCCAGCCCGATCCGCGGTTCCAGGGATGGATCACCCACGGATCCGTACGGGCCACAAATCCAACTTTTAATTCGGGGGGGACGTTTCGTTTTGCGACCGCTTTGTGAGCACGCAAATGTTCCACCATGAGCTAGATCAAGGTGTTAATAGCAAAACACATATCTGGTCTTCTGTTGACCAAAAACATCATAGTCCCAATCAGCTGCCAGTACAAAGAAGTATCCCCTAGATCTAGTCCCACAGCGTCACCACATAACTTCTTGAAGCTTGCCTCCATTGGTGTGGCCATGGATTTGCATCCACCATCCCAAATCTCTCCAAGAGCTTGACAACATATTTTTCTTGGCTAAGGAAAATCTCACCAAGTCTCTCCCACACCTCTAAGCCCAGGAAATAGCGCATCAACCCAAGATCTTTCATCTCAAATTTGGAGGCAAACTCCCTCTTACACTTAATGATTAGAGTCTCTGCTCATGTCAAGAATAAGTCATCAACATATAAAACCAAAATCAAAGGCATACCTTGGAAAACCTTGAAGTAGAGGTTCAAATCGACACAGCTTCTGGTGAATCCAAACTTCATCAGGTATCCATCAATAAGAGCATACCAATCCATGGGGCTTGCTTCAAACCATAGAGGGTTTTCTTCAATCTGCAAACATGGATTTTCCTGTCATGTTCCTCAAAGCCCTGCGATTGTTCCACGTACAACTCTTCCTTAAGTATGCCATGAAGAAAGTTAGTCTTCACATCCATCTGATGAAGACTCCAACCCTAATTAGCAGCAAGAGCAATGATGGACCAGATGGTAGTGTAGTGGGCAATAAGTGCAAATATCTCATCATAATCTTCTCCCTCTTTTTGACAAAATCCTCTAGCCATGAACCTCGTTTCAAGCTTCTCAACGCTACCATCATCTGCATGTTCGATTTGGTATATCCACTTGGAAGTCACAGTAGACTTCCCTTTAGGTCTCAGAACAACCTCCCAAACATCATTTTTCATGTTGGACTCATATTCCTCGACCATGGCATCTCTCCAAACCTGTTCCTTCACGGCGTCATAACTGCAAGGTTCAAATTGCATGATATCACTCATCAATGCAACATTTCCCTAATATTTGCGAGGTTGCTTGCTTTCTCTGAAGGTGCCTCTCGGGGCAGAGTCCCTTTGCATACTGTAAGGTATCACAAAGCCACAAGGGTCTCTTCCTCGTAGGAGGATCACAAGGGGGCGAATCTAAAGGATTCATAGGTACCATAGGCTCATCTGCAAGTTTAGGCTCTGTTGACTGTTGGAGTAACACCTGACGATTATGTGACGACTCCATGCCCAAGGATGATCCAGAGGACACTTGTACCATCAGATGTCATCAGTCAACAGAGTTTTTTAACTCTCCTTCTATCTTCTCATCATATTTCTTCTTTGTACCCAGATTCCACACCCTACGGGAAATTGTAATAAGCGATGCTAGTATGATGTTTCTTGAATTTGTAACAGGCCTAGGATGTGGGACTCGATCAGCAAACGAGTACACCTTGGAGTGTTTTTTTTATCCGGTGAATTATCCCTTTCGTTTTCTTTCTTTTTCAGAGGGGGATAATTCTCTGGATTTTTTCACTCGTGCACACCCCAAAGCCGAGGTGACGGTTTGAAGATTGAGCCCCTTGACACATCTTAGTGTCTAGGGTCGATGTATATTACCATACTAGA
>APFE030051620.1:257660-277528 GCA_000404065.3 Pinus taeda | reverse complement strand
CCAAGGGTCCCACAAGATGTTCAAGCCAGCAAGCTCATAAGACACCAAAAAGATTTACTCAAGAGGGAGTTTCTGGAGCCCTTAGCTTAGTTTCTATTTTGAAAAGTTAAAACAATTTTTCTCCTTTCATTTAAAGCATTTGTCTTCATCATGAAAAATATAAAAAATAAAAAATTATTTTTGTTGCCAGATTCAGTTGTTTTCATGTTATAGCTTTTACGCTGAGATCTGAAAGTTTCAAATCGAGATACGAATATGATATCTAGCTGATGACAAATGATTGTTGTTCACGTTTCACGTTTCTATATCATTTAACAAGTAATCATCTTAATAATGATCTCTCAAGGCACTGGTCTGCTAATTAGTCAAATCATTTTAGTGCTTATCCTGATCGTGTCTCATGTCTCCCAACCAACTGGTCGGCAGTTGGTCTTCATCATCTCTCAGGGTCTACCCCCCTTAGCCGCGGGAGACAGGCTTAAACGGAGGGATCGGGGATCAGAGTGACAGCCCCCGGTCTGAGCGTTGCCGTGCCAATCCGCACGACAACAGGCTCTAACATGGATGGCTCTACATCTACATCCATAATATCATCTCTTCTCTCAATGATGGCAAGGACAGGCAAGTCCCTTGCTTTTCCAAGAGCAACATCTTGAAGCCTCTACTTTGGATCTCTTCTCCTTCGATACATGAAAGTAGACACTGTAGCCAAAGATTCCAATCACGGTGACATGATGGGGAGAGGTCAGTGTTTTGTAGTATTTCAGAGACAAGGCCACATTGAGTGTGTTTAGCCGAACTAGTACCATGCATGCAGTGAAGGGGTTGGATGTGTCAGATTTCAACTAGAGTTAGGAGGCTTTCTGGAGCTGACAAGGATGTTATTTGTTCCAGGGTTGATGGTACACGTGCTCTCAGCATCAGCGTTGGAGAATGATGGAGATAGAATTATGTTCCAGGATGAACAAGTGCTTCTATATTCAGTGGGAGCGACCTTGGATGTCGTTGTAGTGCTTGGCATCAGGACAGGGGATGTTGGTTACAGGAACAATGTCAGTCGTTGAGAGGGAGAAGGTGGCGAGGATGAGTGATTCTTCAAGTACTGTCAGGAGCCTCAACTAGTATTATATAACATTGTTAGACGGTCAGGAGCAAGATTCTAAGAGCATGATTGGAAGGAACAAGTCTTCAGATCAAATTTCGAAGCAGGAAGCAGGGAAGTCTTCTAGTTTAGAGGGCGTAGCTACAACAACAAATGACGTGGTGATGTTGGAGGCAGCTCCAGGAAGTGTTGAGTTTTGTAGCTCATAAGGTACTTCCAATCTTGTATCTTGACTAGAAAGACCTTGATTTGCCTCTTTGGGAGCTTGCATGCGACATGCAGAGCGTGCAAGAGATCGCATGCAAGCGAGTTGCACGCATGTGGATGTGTTGCATGTGACATGCATGAGATGTGCTTGCAAAGCAAGCTAAATTTATGACTTGTACTTGAGTTAAATTAGACAAAGCTAAAGATAGGATAGTTAAGTAAAGTAAAGTTACTTATCTTTAGTTAACTTGACGAGCTAATTTTGGCCATTAATCTTAGCTTATGAAAGTTATATATTGAGCCTAAGTGTTGAGGCTAAGACACAACAGCAGCACAAGATTAAGAGAGGCTTCTTAGTAAGTGTGTGTTGGTAGAGAGAGTACGGTGAGGTTGGTGATCAGTTTTGTATTTTCTCATTTGGGCCATTATGTTGAAAAATGGTAGCTGCAGTAAATATTTTCATGGCCAAAATCAAAGGAAAAAATGATTTGTTTCTTGTTGTCCAAGTCAGCCTGATATGGACAAGTCGGCCCCACCACTTGAAGGGGTTTGACCCCAAGGTCAAAACCCATCTCTTGACTCTCATATATATTGACATTTATTGGACCTCAATTGGCATTATCATCACTCAATTATTCGACCAATCACAAGAAGTTCTATTCAAACGTGCGAGAAGGAATAAGAAGAATTATCTCTGCATTGACCAGCGAGTTTTCACTTCTGTTGACCAAGCGTTGACTTCACCAGATTTCTGTTGTTTCACAGGGCTGTTGACTAAGGATTGGAGGCCAAGTTTTCTGAGGTTCGTTGACCAAAGGTTTGTCTCTGTTTTGGGCCATTGACTGAGGTTTGACCACAGGTCAAACTCTGAGCTTTGACCGAACTTCTATGGAGACTGCAAGACTGAATTTCAGCCCCTTTGACCAACTACCTCGGGCCAAAATTCAACCCTCTTGTGCAATCTTTGACTTGGAGGAAAAGTTGACTTATTCTCTCTCATTTGACTGCTTTTGACATGGCATTCATTGGAGTCAAAGATTGGCAATTTTGACTGGATTATGCTTGATGAATTGAACTCTCTCTAAGAAGGAAAGATTAACAAGTTTTCCCCCTTGTGGGGTTTTGTCCCAAGAAATTTTGTTGTCTCTTGTTCATTGTCTTTACTGTGATCTCTATTGCTCTATTGAAGTTAATAGTTGAAATTTTCATGTATAACTGCTTAATGATTGGAATGCTCTAAAGAAGTCAAATTGTATCATTGGAAGTAGTTGTAAGTTTCAAAATTTGTTCTAGTCGTGTTTACTACTAGAAATTCAACATGGTATCCGAACCTACGGTGAAGAAAAGAGCATGAGATCACTCTTGAAGAGACCCTATTCTACATTTGAAGAAGATTGATCATCTACACTTGAGTCAGCCCTGAAGATGGGATCATTTTTGTTTGCCTTAGAGGCCCTAATACACGTCAAATTTGAGCATTGCCCTTGTTTTCAAGATTGAGCTATCTGACCGAAAGCCTCAGGAAACTGTTCAAACGAGCCACGGAAAAGTTCAAAAAATCTCAGGAAATTACATGGATGTTGAAGTCTTATGATTCCTCAAACCAGATCTCAGTAAGGCTGAAATTCTTGTTGAAAATCTTTTGAGATTTGAAGAGGCCAAAAATTACCTCCGTTCTAACAAGACCAAAAATCTCAAAGCTTATGAGCCAAGTAGTCTTAGGACTATGGTTGGGATGAAGTCTCCATATAGGCAAGAAATCCAGCAAAGCAAGAATCTATAAAAGACATGGATGTATTCAGGGTTTGCTTGTCTCAATTGACATCTCTGAACATGGATAAAGAGCTCAAATCAAATGTTAGAAGGGCGAATTAAGACCTAAGTCCTAAATTTCGTGATCATATCTTATTTATGGGGATGCTAATTTGTAATCCATCAAGTCTACGAAGATATCCAAGCCATAGAATGCCTTTGTTTCAAGACCTTGAAGGCCAACATCAGGCTGCAAGTCTCTTATTGTCACAAGTATTCAAGCAAACGTCTAAAGTCATTTCAAATCCATTCAGAAGTAAATATGATGTTAGTTTAAAAGGTCCTTGTTCTATTCATAATGGAAGGTTATGAAACCTAGACAAAGAATCGACGTGAGATTCCTTTGAAGAAGGAAGCTCCAAAAATTTGAAGAGACCTTTGTACAGAAGATCTGAAGTCTGACATGTGAGATATGTATTGCCACAAATTCTAAACTCTCTGTGATATTTCTTTTTTGGCTTTCTTGACATGATTTGTACAAGATTTTTATCTCTTAAAGATTGAAGAAACTCACTAGATCAGTTTGAATCCCTTGAGGACAAGCACCCATACTTAGATGAATTGACATACCAATGACATTAAAATATGAGAATGTTGTATTATGATATGTTGAGGAAAGTAAATGGGATCAGTGTCACAAGAAGTCTGCTTCATTGAAGAAACACTCAATAGCTCTTCAAGGTTAAAAGTACAGACAAAGACGCGCCTGAAATATATTAAAGCTTTCTAACATTTTCACTTTGAAAAATGCACTAAAGAAGTCTCTAATTCGAGAGCTTAAGTATGAAGGTTCATGTCTCCCAGAACTCCTAGAATATATAAGACAGTCATGTATACATCTATCAATAACTGATAATGTCAAAAATGCAAACTATGAATGTTGACGCTACAAAGCTTAAGAGGCATCGACATTTCTGCTATTGCACATCAAAGTAAAGAAGATTTTCGAATTGGAGGTGATTTTCTCTTATGGCTACTGAAACTGAAGATCTGATGCTACAATTAAAATGTCTTACAGTGATGAATGAGTCATGGACATATAGACCTATAAGAACTCCATGGAAGCAATGCGCAATAGGTATGTATCATTGATCTTTGTTCAAAGTAATCCTGGATCCCATTATTCTTTTGTTAAAGAACTCTACATAAGAAGACCAAGTATATGTTTGTAGAATCTATTGAGTTCAATATCTTGAGGATTGAAATAAGACCATAAGGTACTCTTGTAGAAAACCTTTGAAGGAGACAGGAATGAAGTTCCTCCAAGGAAATGTTGTGACATGAAAGTTGTATTGATACAACAAGAAGAAATAACAAAACTACAATTGGAGATACAAAGAAGGATATTTGAAAAATGATATTTATTCTATGATTGTTGGATGATAAAGACGAAATCGCTCTCATAACACATTTTTCTGAAGCATAAGTATGCAGAAGGTCAAGAGCATAGATGGCTTCCTCACTAGGATTCAGGAGGTCTGTGATCAGCGAGCAGCCGTTGGAGAGGCGTCCTAACCCACAGAGCTTGTACGACTGGCACTAAACAATGTCTCAGAGGATTGGTAGGTGTTTGTCCAAAGTATCTTGGGAAGAGACACATTGCTAAGATGGGACAGGATGTGGGCCGATGTGCAGCAAGAGGAGTTGAGGCGTGCTCTATTAAAGAGTACCACCAACAGAAGCAGCAGTAAGGGTGTGAAGAGTGAGAAGTAAGAGGAGAATGTGACCCTAGCATCCAAGGGTCCCAATTAGGGGCAGGGGAAAAGAAGAAGAAGAAGGACATGTCAAAGGTCAAGTGCTTCAGACGTGGTGAGTTCGGTCACTACAATACCCAATGCCCTCTCAGGAAGAAGGACAAGCAGGAGAAGCAAGACTAGGCGGTGGCGTCTACTGAGATAGACAAGTTGTCCTCCAGACAGTAGGATGAGTTTTCCACGTTTGCAACAATACCTCCAGGAGAGAGGTGGGGCGATCTAGAGCTATAGTCCCAAACTAGCGCAGACATGGGCAAGGTGCTTGAGGTGTCCTCCTCATGGATCATTACCTTGCTACGAGGGGCCCACAGTATTCAATAGCAGGATGGAACAGTGTCAGTGATGCAGTCAGATTTCAGAGTGACAATTGCAGACTAGTAGCAGTCAAGTGTTGAGGAGTGCAATGCAGCATTGGCAATAGTGCAGAGTGGCACATTTCAAAGTCAGTAGCAATGCATATTCTTCAGTGGACAATGCAGTAGATAGTAGCAGTCATAACTCGAGAGATAGATGCATCATACTAAACACAGTTCATTCAGTATTCCAGATGCTTCTTAGTTGTAGTTGTTGCAGTTGCAGCAGCAACAAATGAGAGGGAGTTGCAGTGCATATGCAGAGTTGGCAGCAGTATCGCAATGTCATCTGAGTTGCGCAGTACTTGGTGTGCAGTGGTCAGACATCAGCTGTGTGACAAAGGGTGGTACAAAAGCAAGGTGTTGTGGCAGTATGTGCATCACTATAGAGAACACCTTCCTTGCTAAGAGTGAGTGCTAGTTTCTATAGCATCAGAGGTGTTCTAGTCTCAAAACTTTGAGGAAAGGCTAAAACACATGAGCTCTCCATAACTCAGAAATCGTTGCTGGAAATTCCACCTAGAAGTGTATCAATTAGATTAGTAGTCTATTTTTAATTATTTCCTCAGTCTAAACTTAGGAAAAGGGGTTAATTAATCAAAATTAATCGAAGTAAGGTGTGAATCATCTAGAAACTCACATGGATCGACTCCGATATGATCTTGGCACTTGATTAAGTTTTAACCTTGGTCGTCGGAGGTCCAACAGAGGATTATAAGAAGAAGTCAACGGGTGGATGGAGAACACACTTCTGAGAACCACAGAGAGTTCGATTTTCAAGAAAGCATATAGTGCTGGAAGAGTTTGAGCTTCAAAGGAAGGCAGAGACAGAGAGGGGCAGGGACAGTGAGCTGGAGGAAGATTTCCAAACCTAGTGAAGTGCATTGCAGAGAGGCAGAAAGAACCACAGTAAGGCTGACGTAGGGGCTGCACAGAAGCCTCTAAACGCAGTTCGATTTTGTTGGAGAGAAGTCGAGTTTCAATTCCAGACGTCGGGAAAAGCTTCTAGAAGTCCGGAGAGGTAGCTTCTCAACTAGTGGCCAACAAGATGGCTACAGGAGGAGTTGATTCAAGCAAAGCGTACAAAGGACTGCGCAAGGGTGACGCAGGCCTGCGCAAAATTTGTTTGGACAGCTCACTTGGAGCTGCAGCCAAAGCCCAGATTTGCTTGTGCGGTGAGGAAAATTCCTCACAATATTTTGGCCATAAATTTCTTTGTAGGATTGCCAGTTTTTGGCATCCAGATTGTACTGAGAATTTCTCATTGTTGCATAATAATAAAAACCTTCAGTTGTTGCATCGATTTTCCCAAGTTGGGTTTTTTCGTGGACATTTGTCCATAAATAACTGTGTTAATTCTTTATGTGTGTTAACTATTTGTTGTTTGTCATAGCAGATAAATTGTTAAATCAAAGTAAAAATTAGAAAAATAATTTCCACTTGCTACAATAGGATTTCAAACTTGAAATTTTCACACCACCTACATTAGTTGTATGTTTTCTCGCCCATTTGTCAAGAGCACATGTTAGAAGGTGGAAAATCCAACCAAAAGGTATGTTTTTTATTGTGCAATCAGGTGCTTATGCATGTTTTTCATTTGGGCATCTTGGGCATGGATTATTGAGTGACTTTGAAGAAGGAAGCACTTTGACCATGGTTTTGTTCCCTCATAAATGGGGGATTAATCTTCAATCCTAGTCTAGTGGAATCTCCCCTATTGGCTTATGGCTTTAGGAAGGGCACTACTTGGGAAACCTTGATTTTGGTAGTGTGGTCCTATTTTCAAATTTCATATTATTCACTCCCTTTCGCATATTACAAGCCCTATTTCACATTTTTCCTTCTTTGGGTCCACATAACCACTGGAACCACAAGGCACTGGGAAAATGCCCTCCCCTTGTCCATATATCTGGGTCGGGCCTAGAAACATTGCCTTGGAGGTTGATGTAGCTAAAAGAAAGTTAAAATCATATAATGGCCACAAGCAAGAAAACAAAAGAAAAAGAAAATCGTAAAATGAAAAAGATGGTCGAGGCATTTAATATACCATGTGGACAAAACCCAAACATGAGCTCTAACCCTTGTCATTATGGCCATCATCATGGTTCATAGGGCCCATAAGTGTCCTTCACATCATAAAGGAACCCATGCACGTCCCAACCCTTGGTGGGCAATGAACTGCCCCATCTTAAGGGGGTAATAATTGTTATACATCATGCACAGCATGCTCTCATTTCCTAGAGGCTCAAACAATAATACAAATAAAAATTAAGAAAAGGAAAAAGTCAAATAAAGAAGGGTCGAAAAACAAAGGCTAGGGTAACTTATGCATCCATGATTACTCCCACCTTACATCTATCTACCCAATATACGAACTACCCTCCATTTCATCATCATTCATATGCCACCTATTAATTGAAAGATGTACTAGGGACATGTCTTTCTCTTTAGGGGTTGGGAAATCCTAATAGGATCACTTATTAACCACTCATACCTAGGGAGGTAACACTATCACGTGATCAAAGCCCCAAATTGGGAAGAGAAGCCCCATATGAATGTTGAAAAATATGGTAGCCATGGTCGGTATTTTCATCTTGAAAAATAAAATATAAATAAAAAATTGAATTTAAAATTTGCGTCAAAAAATTACTAGGTCGGTTGTGCCCCTAAGAGGCACCCATTCAACCCCACTTTAAGGCTATATAAAAGAGAATTTCTCCTCATTTGGACACACAATTTTTTCACACATATCTCTAATCCAGCGAAATTACAGGAGGGTCGAAATATCAAGAGGCCAAAATTCTAAGGGCCGAAATTTCAGGAGGCAGCCAAAATTCTGAGGGTCAAAATTTCACAAACATGGTTTTTGACAAGGCACTTCATCATGATTTTGGTTACTGGTTTCGTTATGATTCTCTATTGTTATTTATGATGTATAGATGAATTTGGAAACTCTCTCTCTCTCATAAGGAAGAACTTTTCGGGTTTTGCCCTGGACTCAGGCCTAATTCTTTGTGTCTCTTGTTCATTATCTCACTATAGATTTTTACTGCTCATTTCATGTTTAATAGTTGGTAATTTTCTTTTGTGTAATTGCTTGATCATATTATGAATAATGCATAAATAATGTCAAATCTAATCATTAGAAGTAGTTACCTATTGAAGAAAATTTTGTTCTAGTTATGCCTTGACTAACAACCTTGGTTCACTTAGTAGCACTAATGATTAATAGTACCTAATGGTGAAGATGCAGCACTGGACATTATGTGTGATTGGCGGTCGGTTTCATCATGGGTTGGGCAACTTAAATGGTGCCCAAGTCCACTAGAGGAGCATATGACACCCTAAAGGGGAAGCATTAAGAGCCATGGGACTCCTACTACTTGCAGACCATCATTCCCTTCCATGGGAACCTACAGCACCCAAATTATTCATGAGATGATGCACTTGGACCAGCGCGCCCAATCGATTTAGCAATGATGACATGGTTTGGCAATTGATCAGAGGCCCAGATGAGGTTGTCTCACCATTTGAGACATGGGAGGGCTAGCACAATACTCTAAGCCCTTAACGTTGGAGTAAAACCAAGCTATTCTATCACGAGGAGACCCATGAGACCCATTTTGTGCCCCAAACATAAAACTAGGGTCCACACAATTATCTACATGGATATTTAGGGGCCAACCCTTAGAGGATGATTTTTGGAGCCCCCTTGGCTCTGTTTTGCACCAAGGGAGCTCATGCATGCCTCCAAGAGGCCCATGCAGTGATGTCGTCAGCTTTTCAACCCTCTTGTGGGCTAACTTTTATGATTTCACATTAGCTATGTGGTTGGCTTGTAACCACAATTAGTTTTTGCCCATCATTTGAAACCTAAGAGGGGCTTTAGGCTAAAATTAGACTTGATTGGACATGTATAAATATAAGATACCACATTTAGTCTCTCATCGTCATCACACATGGAATTCGAACTCTTAGAGGATTTTTGCACTTGTTCCTTCTTGGCTATTCAAGATCTATTGGATGCATTTCGATATTTGGAAGTTATTTTCGATTGTCTTTGGAGCTACTTCTTTAGATAATTGATGGATACACTACATGTCGTCATATAAGTGCTAATTGTTGAGTATTCTCTATCTTAAATTTGTCTAATGTATGGAATTGTTGCTTCTAGGCGATGTTATTTTCTACCCTAATTGTTGAAAATTAATTTTGAAAGGATATCTAGTTGAGTATTGCATATGTTATTAATTGTACAACATGTAATGAATGTTCCTAGTGGAGGAAATCTTTAATCTATCCATCAAACTCAATTTTCTTTTTAAGTGGGTAAATGTTAAAATTCGATACCTAGGGCATCAATTTTTAGCCTCGTTATAAAGGTCTAGCTTATCTATTCCATCCTTGACTCCATATGCCTAAAGGAAAAGGCACTAGTCCAAGTCATGTGCAATCAACCCTAAATTTTCTCCATATTTTTCTCCCCTAAAATCCATCCTTTTAAGGCTAAGGCAAGAATCTAGAACTTGCAATGAAATTTTAGGGAGGAAGCCTTTTGGTGATTTGAGAGCCTAAACATCCAGCTTAGGGTCTAGGCTACCTATTCTCCAAATTTGGTGGGAATCCACTCAAATTTCATCCATAAAATCTCTTGCCCTAAGTGTTGCTCCAAGAGCGAAACCCTAGATATTTTCCCTTCAACTTGACGACTTCCTTGAAGGTTGTATGAGCTTAGTACTTGTTGTAGTAGATCACAAGAAGCCTTTTCTCCCGAGCCTTGACCTTGTGAATACCTATCACCATAAAAAAACCTCAAAACCCTAGGTCTTGTGCCTTTTTTTCTAGGGCTTTTCTTAGAGAGCATTTTGCTTCTTTGAAGCCTTGTACCATTATTAAGCATCCCTTTTGAATGAGCTCTAGCTTGATCACTTTGTGCCTTATGCCTAGTATATCTATTTTAAGTGATCTCCTTCCTGCTGGGACTCCTCCCAATGGTGAAAGTCCATAAAGAGCAGGGGGTTTTGGCTAAGGTGACATTGGAACTCTACCCCATTGTTAGCACTTTTTCTAGCTCTTGTCTTGTAGGGTTTCCCTCTCCAAGGCCTACTAGATTTTGTGGTACCATTTTTGGTGCCATTGTCGAGGATGAAGCGAGTCTACCTTTATGAAGTATTTACCTTTTCCCTAACGACAATATAGATCATTATTTAGCAACTCAATTGGAAGAACAAAGCCCTTGTTCTTCACTGAACCTCAAAGATAATGCTTGTAGGGTGAAGCAAGCATCTCCCAAGGAATTTTGAATCCACCCTGGCAATTCCCCTTTTGGTTGTTATGCGAGACTCAAGGAAATGGCCTCTTGGTATCTGCATCTTGTTGATATTTCTAAATTCCTACATATAGAAGAAGACAAATGGGATATTGGTCATCGTTTTGACAATGAATCAATATATGACACTGTCACATTGATGATGAGCTTATATGTCCTTCATCTTCCTCATTATGTCTCTCCCAACATGTTCCTAAGGATAATGATGAGAATAATATGCTTGAGGTTGCTCTTCATCAAAATTTCATGAGTTTGATTGTTTAATTCTTGATTCTTTGTTTACAAGAGAGGATCCAAGTCGGTCCATCATTCTTTTACATGAAGCTCAGTTTTCTTGTTTTTTTCGCCTCCCACCCTTGCCCTTCGTCGAGCCAATTTGCAAATGAGGATGTGATATTATCATGCCCTATCTTACAAGAACTTGTGTGAAGAAGAAATGTCATATTGGTTTAATAAAATGTCGGTTACATTGGTTATATGACTATACCTAGCTCATGCATAATGTCTTAGCATGCATGGTAGTGTAGGTACATTGCATATTCCTTTTGTATAGTTACAATCATCATATTATGTTCTCATGCCAGAGTAGATTGCATGGTAGAATAGATTTATTTTTCTGTATGGGTTTATTATTTAATGAAAACATGGGCGATAAAAGTAGGCCCAGTACACATGCTTCCAATAGTTGTATTGTGATGTGCAGGATACAAGTCCACATCCCAAGAGATTGTCAAAGTTCTCATGACCTCCCTGTATGAGTACATGGATCATGTGGTCTACGATGAGCTCAAGTCCCAATTGGAACCAAAAGTGGGTACCCATAGGAGAGCAATTCTTCTATTCATCTTCTTCTAGCAAGCAACCAGCAGCCCCTGACAACCACCTTGTAGCCGATGTGATGTGCAACTTCATCTCTGCCACGTGCATTAGTAGAATGTTTCCTCGCCCATTTGTCAAGGGCACATGTTAGAAGGTGGGCAATCTGAACACAAGTTATGTTTTTCATTTTGCAATCAGATGCTTATGCTTGTTTTTCATTTCGGCAGCTTGGGCATGGATTTTTTGGTGACTTGGAAGAAGGAAGGGCTTTGACCATGGTTTTGTTCCCTCACCTAAATGGGGGATTAATTTTCAATCCTAGTCTTGTGGGGTCTCCCTTATTGGCATATGGCTTTAGGACATGCACTACTTGGGAAACCTCGATTTTGGTAGTGTGGTCATGTTTTCCCATTTCACATTATTCACTCCCTTCTGCACATTACAAGCCCTATTTTACATTTTTCCTTCTCTAGGTCCACATGACCACTGCAACCACAAGGCACTGGCACAACCCTCTCCCCTTCTCAAAATATTTGGGTCAAACATAGAAACATTGCCCCGGAGGTTGATGCAGCTAAAAGAAAGTTAAAAGCATATCATGTCCACAATCAAGAAAACAAAAGAAAAAGAAAATTGTAAAATGCAAAAGATGGTTGGAACATTTAATATAGCATGTGGGCAAAAACCAAACATGAGCTCTACCCCTTATCATTATGGCCATCACCCTGGTTCTTAGGGCCCATAAGTTCCCTTTACATCATAAAGGAACCCATGCACGTCTCAACCCCTAGTGGGCGATGAGTTGCCTCACCTTAAGGGGTTAATAACTGTAAACATCATTCACAGCATGCTTTCATTTCCTAGAACCCCGAGCAGTAATAAAAAGACAAATTAAGAAAAGGCAAAAGGAAAATAAATAAGGGTGGAAAAACAAAGGTTGGGGTAGCTCATGTATTCACGATTGTTCCCTCTTTACATCTATACACCAAAAATACGGACTTCCCTTCTTATTGTTATCCTTGTACTCATGGCATTTGGTCATGAGACCCCCCTTGTCCCCTTCCATTTCATCATCATTCATATGCCACCTATTAATTGAAGGATGTATTAGGGACATGTCTTTCCCTTCAGGGGATGAGAACACCTAATAAGATCATTTATTAACCACTCCTACCTAGGGATGTAACACTATCACGTGATCAAAGCCCCAAATTTGGAGGAGAAGCCCCACATGAAATCTCAATTTTCCCTTGACTAACAAGCTTAGTTCACGTAGATGCGCGAATGATTAATTGTACCAAATGGTGAAGATGTAGCATTGGACATTATGTGTGATTGGCAGTTGGTTTCATCATGTGTTGGGAAACTCAATTGGGGCCCAAGTCCACTAGACGAGCACATGACACCCTATAGCTGAAGTGTTGGGAGCCATGGCACTCCTACTACTTGTAGACCATCATTCCTTCCATGGGCACCTACAGCACCCTTGCAATGTACACTTCGCCCCCAATTATTCATAAGAATATGCACTTAAACCAGCATGCCCCAACCAACTTAGCAATGATAATATTATTTGCCAGCTAATTTGAGGCCCAGATGAGGTCGTCTCGCCATTTGGGACATGGGAGGGCTAGCACCATACTCTGAGCCCTTAACGTTGCCATAGAACCAGGTTGTTCTATCACCATGGGAACCATGAGACCCATTTTGTGCCCCAAACACAAAACTGGGATCCACACAATTATTTACATAGATATCTAAGGGCCAAACCCCTAGAGGATGATTTTTGGAGCCCTCTTGACTCTGTTTGGCACCAAGGGAGCTCAATGCATGCCTCCAAGAGGCCCATGCAGTGATGACATCAGAATTGCGGCCCTCTTGTGGGTTAACTTTTATGATTTCACATTGGCTATGTGGTTGGCTTGTAAACACAATTAGTTTTTTCCCATAATTTGACAACTAAGAGAAGCTTTAGGCTACAATTTCACTTGATTGGACATGTATAAATATGAGAGACCTCATTTAGTCTCTCATCATCATTACACTTGGAATTCGACCTGTTTAGATGATTTTCACATTTGTTCCTTCTTGGCTATTGGAGATCCATTGGATGCATTTCGATATTTGGAAGTTATTTTTTATCGTCCTTGGAGCTACTTCTTTAGATAATGGATGCATATACATGTTGTCTTGTAAGTGTTTATTGTTGAATATTCTCTATCTTAAAATTGTCTAATGTATGGAATTATTGCTTCTAGGTTATGTTATTTTGTGTCGTCATTGTTGAAAATTAATTTTGAAAGGCTATCTAGTTGAGTATTGCATATGTTGTTCATTGTACAACATGTAATGAATGTTCCTAGTGGAGAAAATCTTTAATTTCTCTATCAAACTACATTTTCTTTTGAAGTGGGTAAATGCTAAAAGTTGATACCTAGGACATCAATTTTTAGCCTCCTTAGAAAGGATCTAGCTTATCTATTCCATCCTTGACTCCATATGCCTAAAGGACCTATGTTACAAGGTTCGTCAAACTTTAACCTTGAGGTTAGAATTTCAGCGAACCTTAAAAAAAAATTGAGGTTCGGCGAACCTCATAGCCATTGACCAAGTCCATAGATCAAAACTCATAACTTCATGTCACAACTCAAACTTGTAATTTACCTTTGCAGTTTCCATGTATGTGATACATTTTTGATGTTTATTGATGTTGATTTCTTACTTTTTTATCCTATAATTGATTTTAAATTAATATATATATAGAAAATGTATATAGGCAAACCTAATAGTGAACCTCATCAAAAAATTCGAATCAAACCAAACCTAATAATTGCCGAACCCGAACCCAAACCATGTGACATTATAAAGGACAAGGCACTAGAGTCCAAGTCATTGGTGATCAACCCTAAATTTTTTCCATATTTTTCTCCACTAAAATCGGTCCTTTTAAGGCTAGAGCGAAAATCTAGGGCTTTTAGCGAAATTTTAGGGAGGAGGCCTTTTGGTGATTTGAGAGCCTAAACATCAAGCTTAGAGTCTAGGCTACCAATTCATCAAGTTTGGTGGGCATCCACTCAAATTTCATCCATAAAATCTCTTGCCCTAGGTGTTGCTTCTCAAATTTCATCCATAAAATCTCTTGCCCTAGGTGTTGCTTCAAGAGGGAAACCCTAGTTCTTTTCCCCTCAATTTGAGGACTTCCTTGAAGGTTGTATGAGTTGAATAAAGTAGATCATAAGAAGCCTTTTCTCCTGGGCCTTGACCTTGTGAACACTTATCACCATTGAAAAACCTCAAAACCGTAGATCTTATGCCTTGTTTTCTAAGGCATTTCTTAGAGAGCACTTTGCTTCTTTGAAGCCTTGTACCATTGTTGAGCCTCTCCCTTGAATGAGCTCTAGCTTGGTCACTCTGTGCATTATACCTAGTATATATATTTTAAGTGATCTCCTTCCTACTGGGACTCCTATGGATGAAAGTCCATAAAGAGTAGGGGGTTTTGGCTGAGGTTGTTTGAAAGTGTAACTAGGTTCCGTCTTCATAATGACATGTAATTATGATTTTATGTAATGTGATGTAAAGAAGAAAAATAAATTTATTATATTAACTTGCTTCATGGGTTTCATGAGCAAGGGATTTTGTTTTTGAGTCAAGACTCCCATTGAGAGCCTCTAGGATTTATTTGTCATCTAGTCATAAAATGTAGAGTCATTTTCATGTAATGAAATCATGTTACACTTTGTAAAAGTTCAAATTTGTCTATGTAAAGTATCTTCCAAGAGCTTATCACTTGTCCTCTTCAAGTCAACCTACAACGATGGAAGAAGTTGCTAGAAGAAGTCAGCCAAACTTCAAGTGATCATGTCGGCCCAAAGGACCTGTGTGGAAGTGTATATATAGCCTAACTCGGCCTCCATCAGAAGCAAGAAACTTGACAAGCTTTCGGTCAAGAAGTGCGTAGAAAGGGTAAAGGAATGCGAAGAAGGAGCTACAAAGATAAGTGCGAAGGAAGGACAAGAAGGTTTCTTCTGGCCATATCGAAGAGAGATTCTTCTAGATCAGCGAAGAAAGAGATTCTTCTAGGTAGTGCGAAGGAATGGTTTTCTTCTAGGATAGCAAGAGAAGGATTCTTCTGGGTGACCGAGACCTAGAGACCGAGTTTCTCTAGAAGAGACCAGTGAAGAGCTAAAGACCGAGATTCTCTAGGGAAGCCAAGAAGGAGCAGTGTGAAGGATAGAGATCGAATTTCTCTAGAAAGAGACGAGCAGAGCAGTTCCAGATCAAGAAGGAAGTCGAAGGGAAGAGGCAGAGCATCAAGGATAGTGGCAAGGTTCTCGTGAGGATACTAGAGTCAAGGATCTGTGTCATGGTCTTGGTACTCCTCAATTGAAGATCTAGAAGAAGAATTTTGATCGGGTTTTCCTCTCAAGAGGTGAGAGGTTTTGGCCTTGGCTAAGAAGCCTACATAATGTGTCACTTGTCTTTTATTATGCATATTGGTAATTGTCTTGATGAAAAGAACACAATAATAACATAACGAAGAAAAGTCTATAAACTAAGAATTAAAGTATATCACAAGCAATTATCAAGCAAAGAAATCTTTTAACTATCCATGCCCTAGATTTCTCAACATGGAAGCAGAGCTTAGGTGCTGAAGTCAGAAAGGAGTTCAAAAGCAATTTGACACACAAGATATCAAGCATCGAAGAAAGATCATAGAAAATTCAAGGGCTACCTTGGGCAAGATCTTCAAAACCCTAGATCGAAGAAATCTACACCAACAAGAATCTTGAAATCATCTACAAGGAGGAAGCAAGCAAAAAGACTGAAACCCTAGAAGCAATCCAGAAAACATACATCACCAAAGAAGTGGAAGCTCTTCAAATCTAAGGAAGGTCGGATTGAAAGGCAATCTTCTCTCTATTAAAGCAAGGATCTCACTTGAAAGAGATTATCTGAAGCAACAAGTTCATCATCATGTTGAAGATCATATCTTCTCAAGTACCTATTATTATAATCTAATCTAGTGAAAATGACTTCATGTTTCAAGGAGAACCAAAAGCTGGTTGGGATATCAAACTACCTTGCATGGAAAAGAAGGATAGAAATAGTCCTCGAAGTAAATGAAGTCATTGATCATGTTTATGGAAAGGTCTCCAAGCCATCTGAAGAACAAGCATTATTTGAATACACGGAAAGGGATCTCAAGGTTCAAAAGATTCTAAAGGGGTCTATAAAAGATCCCCTCATCTCCTATGTAGTCGAGTTGGAGACATCTAAAGAAATATATGCTAAACTGATAGAACTTTTCTCTAAGAGCACGATAGAAAAGATCACAAAACTTAGATTTTGATCTATATAAATTGAAGGTGTCAAAAGATGAAGGGATATCATCATGTCTTTCAAAAGCATCTCAAATAAAAGGACAATTACAGGATCTAAGGGAGATGGTATCTGATAACAAATAATCTTCGTTATTTTAATGCATTGACTGATCAGCAAGGTAACCTCAGATCTACTAGTGAAGAGGAAGTTATCCCATTCATCAAATTATGGTCTCTCTGCAAGGCAGAAGAAGATAGGCTGAAGAAAGAAAGTAACAAGAACTCGGATAGAAAGGATCAATCAATGTAAATTTGTAAAGTTTGATCCTCCAATGAAAAAGAAGAAGAACATCGATAAGGAAAGATGTTATGGTTGTCAGAAACTTGGGCATTATAGAAGAGATTGTCCTAAACACAGGGGGGGACGGGGAAGAAGCCCATATTAAGGAAGTGAAAGAACCTGAGACAAAGAAGCTTAAGAAGGAAGAAGCAAAAAGATCTCTACTACGATTGAGATGGTCTTCTTTACTAGAAGGTACTTTTCACTTGTAATTTATAGATAGGAAGCAATGTAAATAAGATAGGATGCACCAGATTAGAAAATAGCATTTTGATAGAAGCATTAGAAGTAAGATCTCGTGACATGAGTAGCAGAAATAATGTCTGAAAGAAATCCTATTTACAAAGAATGGGAGCTCTTGGAAACCTCATTAAAACCTCATAAAAAGAAGCAGAGTTCATCGTCGACTAGGTAAGGATATGAAAGATCCCCAAAAGTTTCTCTGATGAAATCCTCATCAAAGGATTCATCGGTCTAGAAAGGAAGCAAGAGTTTCATGAGGAATTCCAACTCGTGGAATTCAAGAAATGATGGTGTGATGACATAACGAGAAAGTAGAAAGTTCTTTCATGCAAATGAGCTGCTACAGGAAGTCTGGATGACCAAAGAAAAGATGAGGTATGTATGCTTACATAGATTAATATGAAAGTTGTGTCATATGCTTGCAGATAATATGGATCACTATTTCCATTTCGGGAAATATGATCAAGAGAAGAAGAGATCTCCTCCTCTGAAAGATTGCAGAAAGGCATAAGTCACACTAGATGAAATCAACATAATATGTTCTCATATGAATCATGAGGAAGGTGACTACAATAAAGGAACTCTGATTGGAAGCTCCTGGGAATGAAGTGTGCAAAGAGAGGAAGACATCGTGATAATATGCAACAAAGGTAGAAGGCATTCAACATCCAAAGACCAAGAAGATTTGACTAAAATATCTCCTAGAAAGATATGAAGACTCTGATGGAAGTCGGAAAAAGATAGAGAACCTTGACAACGAATATCTTTGAAGAATGTGTCAATCTATATATAGGATGCTGATACCTACAAGAAGATGTCATGATGAAAGACCATCACAAAGGTACTGTTTGATTTAAGTGTTCATTTCTTATTTTTGAATCAATATCTGGATGGGCTTATGTTGGATTGCCTACGAGAATATATGTGGATGACTTCCAAGTAGACCATATTGAAGGATGTAAGATCATTCCAGAAAATATGGCATGAAGGCAGAATGACATAAAGCAAAAACCAGATGGAAAACCTAATGGTTCGCTTTCTGATGAGATGAGGACATGACTAACTCATGGATGAAAGTGTTGGATGGTTTGTGCCCTATGAAAAAGTCCATAAAAGATGAAGACTCCATGACAAAAGAAATTGATGACATCGAAGAAAAAAGAAGTTCTTCAATGTCATCAAAGAACTCCACATGAGGAGTTGTTATAGCTCCCTAGTTAAGAGGGAGCTTGAAAAAGACGTTTCTTACTTGGAAGAAGCTTGGAAATTCCTGAGCCAAGAGGGAGCTTAGGTACATTCCTTTTTCGATCGGGATGAGTACATTCCTTTATTGGAGTATGTCCTCCCTATGTGAGAGTGAGAGATAGACATGACATTTTGGTCTTCACCTAGGAAGACAGAATGGAGGATTGGGTAATCATTTGGCATCTGATACTGTTTGGGGATGAGATAAGGCATCTCATGAAAGAGTAGTCGTAAAGGATAGATATTCTTTGAGGACTGGAGAGTCCAAGATAAAAATAGTCCTCATGGGTATGTTCCAAAAGAGACAATGATGAGTGTGTCTATAAATCATTGGTCTCGACTCTCGCCAGCATTGAGCTCAGAGCTTGTGGAGATAAGGAGTTGTTAGTCAAGGCCTTGCTATGTAACAATGCTAGTCGATATGATGCTATACAAATGAGTTACCAATCCGAATTCTTCTTATGAGAAATTCTTCAGATTGAGAAAATCCATGTACCATTATGAATACCTCCCTAATTAAGGAGTGTTGAAAAATGTAACTAGGTTCGGTCTTCATAATGACATGTAATTATGATTTTGTGTAATGTGATGTAAAGAAAAAAATAAATTTATTATATTAACTTGCTTCATGGGTTTCATGAACAAAGGATTTTCTTTTCGAGTCAAGAATCCCATTGAGAGTCTTTAGGATTTATTTGTCATCTAGTCATAAAATGTTAAGAGTCATTGTCATGTAATGAAGTCACGTTACATTTTGTAAAAGGTCATATTTGTCTATGTAAAGCAGTGTTTTACGAACCGGCCGGGTCAGCACCAACCCGGCCGAGTTGGTCCGGGTCAATGGCCTGGGTAATGAAACGGTCCCCAACCCAGTTCGGTCGGCCGAGTCAGCAATGACTCGGCCGAGTCACTCAATGACTCGACCGAGTCATTGCTGACTCGGCCGAAACGGCCGGGTTCGCATAAAAACGGCCGGGTAGCTAGGCGGGTTCATCCGGACGCAAACAGAAAATGTTTTAAGTGTTTTTTGTGGATTTGAAATGGATTTTAGGGTTAGTTTGGACTCCAAACAGCTATGCAATAATGCCAATACATATTTGGGGTCCATATTCCCCTCCCAAAAGCTATTTAACTCACCCAAGAGCTCTCATTCTCTCACAGCAGTCTTGTGCATTTGAGTGAGAGTCTTCTTTGAGAGTTAGTGAGCAGTTCTTGAGCTTGTTTTGGAGCAGCACTTGAGGAGTCTTGGAGGAGCATTGTAGCTGGAGTGAGGAGCTTCTTGGGCAGCCATTTGGAGCAGCATTGAGGAGCTGATTCTTGGAGCAAGCTTGAGGAGGCAG
>APFE030051620.1:230653-247143 GCA_000404065.3 Pinus taeda | reverse complement strand
AAAACTAGGCTTGTACACTCCATTGCCAGTTCCTTCTCACCCTTGGGAAAGCATTTCCATGGCTTTTGTTGGAGGACTGCCTAAATCTAGGAAAGGTCATGATTATCTATATGTCGTTGTGGATAGGTTTAGCAAAATGTGTATTTTGATACCATGTAGTAAACAGATTACAGCTGAACAAACTGCAAAATTATTCTTTGAACATGTATGAGTTCATTTTGGATTACCCACACCCGATTTGTGGGGAAGTTTTGGTCAAGTCTGTGGGAACTAATGGACACCAAATTTAAAAAAAAAGTACAGCTTTTCATCCACAAACAGATGGCCAGACAAAAGTAGTTAACAGGACGGTGATCCAGTTACTGAGAGGATATTGCAGCAAACACCCTAAGCCTTCGGATGAACACTTGTGTTATGTGTAGCATGCTTACAATAGAGCCAAACACTCTTTTACACAGAGATCTCCTTTTGAGACCTGTCTTGGTTTCATACCAAGGTCTCCTTTGGATTTTGTCTTTGGTAAAGATACCATGGTTGATAGACACAGTGATGTGGACAAGGCAACAAGGTTCATTGAACATATCCAAGAGATCCACCAAGCAGTATAGGAATAGCTGGAAAAGAGCCAGGCCAAGTACAAGGCTAGGCACGATAAGCATCGGATGGAGCATAGTTTTCAAGTTGGAGACCAAGTCTGGCTGTATATCAGCAAGGACAGGATGCAAGGAGAAGGTAAAAAGCTAAAACCTATCAGGTATGGACCCTTCAGGATACTTGAGAAGATTGGTGAAAATGCTTTTCGCCTTGATCTACCAGCTTACATGCACGTCTACTCAGTCGTAAACGCAAATTGCTTGAGGTTGTTCGAACCTTCAATGATTGAGGACCATGAAGAGCAAAGTCAATTACCTTCTGTTGATGACCTACTACCTGAATATTTTAATGAATTACGGGAAGACATAGTGCTGGACAGGAAGGTAAGGACGACGCGTAGTGGACAAGTGGAATACCTCAGGATTGGGCTCAAATGTTCGAAGCCAAGCAGTGTGAAGTGGATTGAGATTGGACAAGTGAGAAAGCAATACCCTCACTTAGTCGATGCTTGAAAACCAACTTTTGGATCCGAATTGGATCCAAAATTGAGTGTCCTATTATACCTCCATATAAAATTGTCATATTACAAAAGAAAATAGTTTTTCTTTTGTTTGGGTTAAGTTTGATTTGTATACATATTTTATAGAAAAAATTGTTGTAAAGTAGGATGACTTTAGTTGGATCTCAACAAATATTTGAAATAATAATTATTTTTAAATTATTTTTTTTTTTAAATAAAAAAGGAAAACAATTTTTTAATTATTTCTTTTTTGAAATTAAAAAAGGAAAACAAATAATTTCTATAAAGTATTCTACAAGTAACTCATGAAACATGATGTAAGAAGAAAATAATATTCCTTGAAGAAGGCTTATCAAAGGTTCTTGTCTCACTTTTAAAAATAGGGGTTGGTTTTATAGATATCTTGAAAAGCTAAGTTTAAAAAATATATAGTTTTAGATCCCTAATGATATTTTAGACCATTATGACAAAGTTAAAGGAGTAGATCTAATGAGTAGGACCTTTTCATACCCTCAAAAGCTTTCATCAACCTATGTTTTGATGGCACCTCTAAGGGAAATCCAGGTAAAGCAAGTTATGGACGAATATTTAAGGATGCTAACTCAAATCCAATATAGGTTTTCGCTTATTCCTATGGAATGGTCACAAATAACATGGCAAAGTTTATAGCTCTTTAGCTAGGGCTCCAAATTGCCATTAAGAAAGGTTATAGACTGCTCCAGGTCTATGGTGATTCTCATATCCTGTATTA
This sequence comes from Pinus taeda, assembly GCA_000404065.3. Classification (NCBI taxonomy): domain Eukaryota; kingdom Viridiplantae; phylum Streptophyta; class Pinopsida; order Pinales; family Pinaceae; genus Pinus; species Pinus taeda. The sequence goes on along the minus strand of APFE030051620.1, from coordinate 245,278 downwards.
GAAAATTATTACTTGGAAACTCATAGGATAGAATTATACATAGTTGGCGTCTAAAGGTGACGATTAGCGATATAAGTGACCTATTATTAAACTTTGATTATATAATCCCCATCCACACAAGGCGGGAAGGGAACAAGGTGGCAAATCACTTAACGAACTCGGGTAGTCTACAGGACTACGTGTCCATTGATGAATCATGGTCAAAGATGGAACAAAGGGAAGGCTCCCAAGCAGTAAGGAACCCAATAGAGCAGGATAAGTCAATAACCAAGGCTTATGTCCTTGATGGGGGTGCTTCTCCGGTAACTGATTTTCGACAAGCAAGATAACAAGTTTCTGGCATACGTTATATACCAACGCAGATATCTGATTATGTTATTTCTCTACACACGTAATTTTTGTATGGGTAGAGGTTTGGTGGCCCTCGAGGAGAAAACCTGGCCCCACGCTCCATCCCGCATGGCTTGCGCATGGCCCCTCCATGCTTTACATACGGAGGTTCATATGTCTAGGTCCTCACAGATTAAATGCTCACAAACAAGGTTCAGGGATTTAATACTCTCTAAGATCATCAGCATGATCATTCCTTATGTCTGCTTGGATATGATGAGCTTCTTCTATGGCAGATTGGTTACAAGAAAAGACAGGTCTGACAGGGAGTTATACTCATTTACGAGCTCATCATGCGACATTGCCTTGGGATGGTAAAGCTCGGGTTCAATTGGGACACTTGGATTTGGCCATGCAGGTTTTATGGCTTTTCCTCTTTTCATCGTACCAACTTTTTCATATTTGGAGTTCATTATATAGCCCTTCAGTTGCTGACAAGGTGGTGGAAATATGGTCGTTTGGTCATTAAAGATGTGGTAGCTCGTTGTCTCTAGGACTTTTCAACTCTGCTTAAGTGAAGATTCAACCATATGATTGTCACAGTGTCTGAAGCTCAGTCTCTATTTATAAACACTCTTATCCTTACACCTTGCTTCTGTTGTTGTCATTCTTATCGTCGAGTTTCTCAAAGTTTCATTACCCAGGGTTGTGTCTTCTCTCAATGTTCTTCATTTTTTTTAGATACCACGGGGACTGGTCCGTCCCTCGAACTTGTGGTTGTTTTATCCCCAACATCCTTACAAGCCTCTGAACCATCTGAAGTCTCTTTTAATTGTCCAGTACTTGTCTATGGGGTTTGGTATTTTGACAATTTTCCATTTGGTTTTGAAACTAGGACTAGATTTTCCCACCTTTGGTCTTTGAATATAGTCACAATTGCAATACAATTATCACATTAGGCTTTCAATGGGCATCAATTTTTCTCCCTTTACTACCCTGTGTTATCCTTTTGCCCTACAATCAAGCTTTCCTTCTTCGCCCTAGTGAGTCTACACTCTTGTCGTTATAATAATTGCGCCATTGTTCGTTGTTTTGTGTTCATGGGAAAGTGTTTTATTTACACTTATTACATGGCTCCTCACCAACGATTACCTATCCGATGGGGTGGTGCTCCAAGGGCGTCCTCCTCAAGGCATAGGTGCCTTTTTGGGTGGGAACCAATTGTGAATTTCTTTTACACTGCCCTTCTTAAGGCCAGAAAATAAATTCTCAATCTGGAAGCAAAGGAATTTGGTGATTGTAAGTACTTCTTTGACTCAGAGATAAGCAGAAGTAGTGTTAAATGGGTACCAGATCCAGGAAATTTCCGGAGAAGAAGAATTAATTTTCTTCACTCCATCTCTCACCATCGTCAAAAGGAGACATTGCTTAACATGGTTATCCATGATAAGCAAGTTGATAACTACAAAGTCTTTGTTGGTCAGGAGGGGATAAAGCGCATAATGCGAGACATCAAATATAACCTTGATGTTATTATGGTAAGGTTGAGTCATGTGGAACATCTTTTTTGTGTCTAATTCAAACAATGATTCTACTGATCAACATGAAGATGAATCAATCATCAATGTTATGCCTCTCAGCTCTATTCCTACAAACTCTAATATGCCTCTGAACAACTCACATGCAATTGTTTCCCCGTACTCTCCAGCCATTATTCTTGACTAAAGTGTTCTTCAAACAAGATGTCTCAGTATTCATTGTGGATGGAACCTATAGGCTCCAGTTTTTACTTACATTTTTACTACAATATATGGTATTTTCATGTTTTATAGTTCAGGTTTATACTCGTCAGTTTGTTAAGTCTATAATTGTTCATTCTATAAACAATAGTACTATGAATATGTTGTCTATGTAGTCTCTTTTTGTAAAAATTAGTCAAGGGTTTCCTATTTCAAGTTGATGATCTGGTGTAGTCACCTTTAGTCAATTTCGCTAAACACTTGTCTACTATGTTTTTACTCTATGGACTTCGCATGGTGAACCCTTTCATCCCGGGTTTGCTGAAGTTTTGGAAAAGCTTCCATTGTAATATGTGATGTAATACTTTCAGCTATCAATAGAATTTTTAGACCAATTTACAAAAAATAAAATGAGTAGGATCCCTTCATGTGCTTGTCTTTGCATATCTGGACTCCTAATAAGTCATAAGATTTTTAGGCACTAACTTATGGGCTATGAACACTAACTTAAAATTTTTAGTAGTAAGTAGCAAGATTTGAACATTATCCATATAATTGTGATTAGTTATGAGTTCTTAAGCTTTTGGAAACAAAAGACATTTCATGCTATAATTGAAATTACAAGAAAAAATAAATACATTTTATGGCTCTTGAGATAGGGCTCGAAATTTCCATTGAGAAAGGTTATAGACTGCTCCAGGTCCATGGAAATTCTTATATCATGTATTAGAAAATTATTACTTGAAAACTCATCGCATAGAATTATACATAGTTGGCATCTAAAGACAATCGTTAATGATATAAGTGACCTATTATTAAACTTTGACTATATAATCCCCATCCACACGAGATGGGAAGGGAACAAGGTGGAAGATCACTTGGCAAACTCGGGTAGTTTACAGGACTATGTGTCCATTGATGAATCATGGTCGGAGATGGAATGAAGGGAAGGCTCCCAAGCAATATGAACGTTGATAGAGCATGATAAGTTAATAGCCAAGGCTTATATCCCTGATGGGTGTGCTTCTCTAGTAACCGATTTTTGGCAAGTAAGATAACAGGCTTCGGGCATATGTTATATACCAACAAAAATATCTGATTATGTTATTTCTCTACACGCATATTTTTTGTATGGGCAGAGGTTTGGCAGCCCTCAAGGAGTAAACCTGGTACCACGCTCCACCCTGCATGGCTTGTGCATGGTGCCTCTATGCTTTACATACAGGGGTTCACCTGTCTAGGTCCTCCCAGATTAGATCCGCGTAAACAAGGTTCAGGGATTTAATACACTTTGAGATCATTAATATGATCATTCCTTCTTTCTTGGATATGACGAGCTTCTTCCATGGCGGATTTGTTACAGGAAATGATAGGTTTGACAGGTGAGTTATGCTCATTTATGAGATCATCATTCGACATTGCCTTGGGATGGTAAAGCTCGGGTTCAATTAGGACACTTGGATTTGGCCATGCAGGTATTATGGCATTTACTCTTTTCATTGTATCAACTTTCTCATATTTGGAGTTTGTTATATAGCCCTTCAATTGCTCGCAGGGTGGTGGAATTATGGTCGCTTGGTCATTAAAGACATGGTAGCTTGTTGTCTCCAGGACTTTTCAACTCTGTTCAAGCGAAGGTTAAACCATATGGTTGTCATAGTGTCTAAAGCTCAATCTCTATTTATAAACACTCCTATCCTTACACCTTGCTTCTGTTGTGGTCGTTCTTAACGTTGAGTTTCTCATAGTTTCGTTACCGAGGGTTTTGTCTTCTCTCAATGTTTTTTTTTTTTGCATAACACAGTGACTAGTCCATCCTTTGAACTTGTGGTTGTTTTATCCCCAACATCATTAAAAGCCTCTGAACCATATGAAGTCTCTTTTAGTTGTCCAGTGCTTGTCTGTGGGGATTGGTATTTTGACACATTCTCCATTTGGTTTTGAAACTAGGACTAGACTCTCTCAACTCTAGTCTTTGAATATAGTCACAATTGCGATACAATTACCACATTGGGCTTTCAGTGGGTATCAATTTTTCTCCCTTTGCTACCCCGCACTATCCTTTTTCCCTGCAATCAAGCTTTCGCTCTACGTCCAGGTGAGTCTACACTCTTGTCGTTATAATACTTGGGTTGTTATTTGTTGTTTTGTGTTCATGGGAACGTGTTTTATTTGCAGGTATTACATTGCTCCTCACCAATGATTGCCTATCCAATGGGGTGGTTCTCGAAGGGCGTCCTCCTCAAGGCATATGCGCCTTTTGGGTGGGAATCAATTGTGAATTTCATTGACACTGCCCCTCTTGACGTTAGAAAAGAAATTCTCAATCTAGAAGCAAAGGAATTTGGTAATTATAAGTACTTCTCTTAATCAGAGATAAGGGAAAGCGGTGTTAAATGGGTACTAGATCCAGGAAAATTCTGGAGAAGAAGAATTCATTTTCTTCACTCCATCACTCACCATCCTCAAATGTAGACATTGCTTAACATAGTTATCCATGATAAGCAAGTTGATAACTACAAATTCTTTGTTTTTGGCCAGGAGGGGATAAAGGACATAATGCGATACATCAGATATAACTTTGATGATATTGTGTGAAGGTTAAGCCATGTGGAACGTTTTGTTGTGTCTGATTCAGACACTGATTCTAATGATCAACATGAAGAGGACACAGTCATCAATGTTATGCCTCTCAATTATATTCCTGCAAACTCTGATACGCCTATGAACAACTCACATGCAACTGCATCCCCGTCCTCGCCAGCCATTACTATTGACTAAAGTGTTGTTCAAACAAGATGTCTCAAACTTCATGGTGGAAGGAACCTACAAGCTCCAGATTTTGCTTACATTTTACTACACTATATGGTCTTTGCATGTTTTATAGTTCAAGTTTATACTCGTCAATTTGTTAAGTCTATAGTTGTTCACTCTATAAACAATAATACTCTCAATATGTTGTCTATGTAGTCTCTTTTTGCAAAAAAAATGTCAAGGGTGTCCCATTTCACGTTGATGATATGGTGTAGTCACCTTTGGTCAATTTTGCTAAAAGCTTGTCTATTGTGTTTTTACCCTATGGACTTTGCATGGTAAACCCTTTCATCCTGGGTTTGCAGAAGTTTTGGAAAAACTTCCATTGTAATATATCATGTAATACTTTCAACTATCAATAGAATTTTTGAACAAATTTACAAACAAAAAAAGAGAGTAAGATCCCTTCATGTGCTTGTCTTCAAATATCTAGACTCTTGATAAGTCATAAGAGTTTTAGGCACTAACTTACAGGCTCTTAACATTAACTTAAAACTTTTAGTAGTAAATAGCAAGATTTGAACATTGTCCATATAATTGTGATTAGTTATAAGTTCTTCTCAAGCTTTTGGAAACAAAAGACATTTCATGCTAAAATTGAAATTACAAGAAAAAAATAGAGAAAATAATAAAGTTTGAATGTTTCCAATAAACACTCCATCCATCAACCACAAATAAAATTCAAATAGCTATAAAAAAAATGTGAGTAAATATTTATAGGATAAAGATTAAGATTAAGAATTATATATAAAAAGCTACAACCTTTTGAGAATCATGATTAAAATAGTATTAAAAAATTGTTTGAAAAATATATTTAATGTTAAAATTTAAATAGGAAAGAAAAATGAAAAAAAAAATCAATAAAATGTTTGAAATGTTAGTGCATTTTTAAAAAATAAAATATGTATTAGATTTTAAACCATTAAATAATAAATATTTTCAGTCTATAAGTGAATAGACCTCCATAAAAACAAATAAAGTTAACATAATAATAATAGCTAAAAAGATTTGAACCTTGCTTATATAATTGTGCTTATATAATTGTGACCAGTTACTAGTTCCTCTAAATTTACGAAAGAAAACAAAGACATTTTGTTTCCCATGAGAATCTCTTCTTAAATGCCATTGTCCTCCACTAAGATCATGACTAAACTTAAATGCCATTGTCCTCCACTAAGATCATGACTAAATTACAACGTTGAATCAAATCCTAAAATGTAATATGACAATTTTATATGGAGGTATAATAGGACACTCAGAAGCTCTTTCAGTGGGAAGGCCGTAATCCGAATTGGATCCATTAAAGACTAGCAAAGAACCATGACTGTATCAGGTCGAGACAAATCTCTAAAAATTCCAAAAACAGCGATCAAAAACACCCTGACCTAGTGGCAATGGCAGCCAGAATGAAACGACGAGGACCTCGGTCAAGGCGCGCAGTCCAAGAACCATGGAGACTGCGCACGAGGTCAAAGTAGCCCCTAGGAGCCCCAAATCGGGAAAAGGAGGTGATTTTTGATACCTAGCGCTAATCGCGCATCATCGCGCGAACAGGGCCGAAATGTGGGAAGCCCGAGCACTTGGACATATGGCGAACCGAAGAACCGTGGGCGGGGAAGGCAAAAAGCACTAATCGCACAAGGTGGGACCTGCGCTTTGGAAACCGGCGGTATTGATCGGGGCGCCCTCAAACGGTAAACGGTTTTGGAGAGAGTGGAGCGATCCCACCTAACAATCGACGCATGGCGGCAGAGGTGAGAGAAAACCGTCATTGATCGCACGTTATTGATCGAGCAAGTCAACCACGCGGGACGTGCGTATGACGTTGGATCTGGGGGAGCCCAGATCAAACGGCTGAGATTGCACCCGATGGAGGAAGCGAAATCGACAGGGAATTAAGACGCGTTCTAAAGGGATTTGGAATCCGTTTGACCGCCACGGTGGAGGAAGAACGCATCCACGACGTAACTGAAGAAACGAACCAACGAACAGGTTGGCGCTGTTCAGATGAGGACACGTGGCCACTCCCTGAGCGTTCATGCTGACGCCGAACAGGGAACTCCAAGCGCAACTGCAGAAGACGAATCGACAAAGGCGGAAGAGGAACCAAACAGGCATGGAAACGAATGGCTAAAAGCCATGAATAGAGACAGAATACACAGTCAAGTCGGAGTGAAGTCCGAGAGACAAGGGTAAAAGACCAGAATCCCGAGAGGAGGACGAAATACACAGAGAAGAAGGCAGTAAAGCAAGAGAAAAGCAGGACGAGACAAAGAGTCAAGCTGACGCAGTGGCAGCATCGAGCACCACCGAGCTTGAGAGATTCGAGCCACCCCATAGAGGGATTTGTCCGGGCTAAGCACCACGTTGGACTCTTACCACTGTAGACCAGAAGGTCACAGAGCTGGTGGGAAGAAGAGACTGTGTACTCCAGTGGCTTGGGGAATCCAAGAACCACCCTGCCAAGCGAAACCTGCTTCAAGAGAACTCCCATTGAGTCCCTGCATTGTAATTCTCTATTTAAAGACACAATAAAACAAGGCCACCACTGAAAGCTGGACCGGAGACGTAGCCCTGGAGAATAGGGTGAACTCCTTATTAAAATTGCTTGTGTCTTTGTGGTTGCTTACTGTATTTCTCTGTTGTCTTTCCATTTAAATGTCTGTGTATTGGCAATCTGATCGATCCGTTGCTTAAATAACACAGAACACACACCGGCACATGTGTCTATAATACCTTTTGTTTAATAAAACTTCAACTGATGTCACTCATAGGGTGATTATCAGATCACCTGAAGTCTTCTTTATGGCAGTGGCTCCCATTTAAGATCATATCTGGGGCAGCAAAGTGTAGTCTGGGCAGCTAGGGGGCTGTTACCGTAGTGCTGAGGAAGAGAAAGGTAGTTTGGAGTAGCAGAGTTACGTATTGGCAGCAGAGAAGGGCTGAAGGGTAATACTCGAAGCCATGAGGATCAATTCTAGGCAACAGTGAAGGCCATAGGGCATCTCTGGGTAGCAGCAAGGCTTATTAGGGCTTCTTTGGGTAGCAGGAAGGTCTGTTAGGGCATCTCTGGGAGCAGCAAGGCAACAGCGAAGGTCTGTTAGAACATCTCCAAAGGCAGCAAAGGTCTGTTAAGGTATTATAGAGCAACAAAGTCTGAGGTGCAATTTGAGCAGTAAAGGCCATTGTTAAGGTGTTTCCTAAGGCAACAAGGAAACTAATGATCTTGTAAGTTGGTTATTTGTGTGTTGAATAATCCAAATGTACAGTGTTGCTGATAGGATTAAGTGATGTTGTAATCCTTGTGTATATTGCTGGTGCATTGAATAAAGATTGCAACTGTTTATAAATTGATGAGTACTGTTCAGCAAGCTCTGTCGGTGTAACAGCACTAATAGTGAGACTGTAAACTTGTAACCTGCTATGTACTATTGGTGTTGTTGGTAAAATTAACTACTTGTTTACACTCAGTATCATCTCTGTTTGAAAATTAGAAGTAATACTGTGACACTGGTATAATTTTGTCATGTGCTCTTTCCAACCCTAAGGGTAATTTTCCCAGGGGATACTACATTGAACTCATCTAATGTTGGTGGTATTGATTGTTGAACTCCTCTGCCATGGCCTTAACAAAAAATGTACCCTTCACTCAAACCGAGATTATTGGTTAGACATGTTAAGCTTTTTCTACCATATTATAAAGTTGAGGAGATGAACCCTTCACTCAAACCAAAATCATTGGTTAGGCATGTTAAGCTTTTTCAGTTCATACTATATTATAAGGTTGCAGAATCTTAGTCTGAAGACTTTGAGCTAGATGATGTTTATGTAGCTCTTGTTGATGATCCCATTTCTAGTATTGGTGAATTAGCGATGAGTTTGATTAGTGATCATGTTGATCAATTATTTATAGTAGGCAGTGGCCCAGTAGCTTGTAGCATTGTTTTTGGACTCTAGAGGCCATTTACTCATTGACTCGTTGATTATGTATTTTGTTATTGATATTTATTGCACTTGGAACCATTTCGATATATTCACCCTTTTATGGTATAGATGAGCAAACATTGCATATATGTAGCATTGTCTCTAATGGTTTGGAAACATGTTTTGAAATCTTAAAAAACAAAATCATTAAAAAATAATTATTTTATATACCTTTTTTTTTCAAATCCTATTCATTGAATCCTGTTTAATCCTGTTCTGCTTCAAAACCCGATTCTGTTTTTTAAAACTATGCTCCCAAGTATGATGTACAAGTCCTATGAGGACCTGATGTTTGCCAAAAGCTAGACTTAGTTTTTATTGTAAATAGCATGTATTATGTTGCCAATCTCAATAAAAAGGTATTTTCAAATTAAAAATGCCCTGGACAGTGTAATTCTCCACCTTCTCTATATGATAATACAAAATCCATAAATAATTAATTCCCACAGGTTTATATTAGTAATCATGAATACATATGCACACAAACATCCACCAAATCTATCACATGTGCATGTATCAGCCTTCAGCTAAGGTATAAAATATCAGACTCAAGAATGATTAACACCACTATAAACTTACGAAGGGAATGGATATGGCATATACTACTTACTCTTTGACCGTTCTACAAGTAGATCATTTTGGCACACAGCATTTTTGTGCTCTAGTTGTCTTACCCTGAAAAACCAGTAACATGATAAATATGCTTTTGTAATCAGTAAAAAGAATTAAAAATAAATTTTGATCTGAAACATATATGGGAGAAAAGTTCACCTAATAAACTATAGTCTATAAAATAGCCTATCAAAAAAGCGAGGAACATACCTATTTAAAGCAAGCGTACCATTAACCTCATTAGCCTCTGACCGTAAATAATTGTTCTCATTTCTAAGGTGATCCAACAATTCCTCAGAAGCTGCAAAACATAAATCAATTTCGGGACTCAATACATTTCTATACAATATTGAATATAAGCACCAAGATTAACATAAATCAATGTCTGAATACATATATAGTACAAGAATTGATATTACTCTTTAGTTGTAGTATCCTTCAAGAAGGGTAAACTTAAACTAATCCAGTAATGAGCATTGCACTTGGAGCCAACTTTTAGTGTGTGCAATAAAAACACAAGTTCTGGGCTTAAGTTCTTAGGATTGCAACACAAAAATCTGTTAATGTATTGCATTTTTGAAAGGAAGTCATTATCTGGAATAACAAAATATGTAGAGAAGAGCCTAATCCAAAACATTAGAGCTTCTAAGAGATCACAAAAGGGGAATGTCTCAATTTAAGAGAGGACTCTTGGAACCAATTCCCTTCTGGAAGAAGGAACAGATCTGGAAGTGCTGAAGGACAGGCCTAGGGGAATAGGACGAGTTGGCCCCTCAAGGGAAAACCTAAACGAATCCAGTAATGAGCATTGTGCTTGGAGCCAATTTTTAGTGTCTGTGAAATAAAAACACAAGCTCTGGGCTTAAGTTCTAAGGACTGCAACACAAAAAGGATATTGCATTTTCGAAAGGAAGTTATTATCTGGAATAACAAAATATGAAGAGAGAATCTAATCCAAAAATTTAGGGCTTCTAAGAGATCACAAATGGGAAACATGCCAATTTGTGAGAGGACTCTTGGAACCAATTCCCTTCTGGAAGAAGGAACAGATCTGGAAGTGCTAAAGGAAAGGCGTCAGGGAATAGGATGAGTTGCCTCCTCGAAGGCAACCACTTAAAAATCACCCTTTCAAGGGTGCATTGATGCTTATTGGATGGGCTCTCCTGCTCATATCTGCCAATTCTTCCAATTCTTCGGATATTTCCTTTATCAGATCATCCAGCCTTCCATCATCCATGAGATTTGTCAGATGACTCTTACCATGGTATATCAGCTCCAATGCCTTATCAAGTTATACCTCATATGATATGTGCTCTCACAAATGGTACTCCATTCTTCATCTTTATTTCTGTGGATATGCTTCAATTTCATGTGTGGGTTTCTTATCTAGAAGTGGTCACAGTTTCTAACCTTGTCGTGAAAATAATAAACTTTAGGTATGATCTAAAAACACTTAGTAATTGTAATAATTTTATTATTTTGTCTTGTGTACGATGCGGGGGCATAATTGTCAATAGATAAGTGTGTCCCGATTTAGACCAAATCGTACTATTGGTGATCTAAGTGAGTAGCATACAGATATCCTAACCATACTTAACATTTTCTATCATTTCCCTACACTACCATCCCGTTCATTTAAAAGAAAAATGTGTCTGCTTATTTCTAGCTTATCAAATATCATCCAGTGAGGTCTAATCAAGCAAGTATGAAGAACAAATGTAAGCCAAAATTAAATAAAACCAAAAAAGGGTAGAGGTGAAAGCATGTGATGTTAAAATGAAAAAATAATGAAGCCATATCATTAAAAGGGCCCAACCCCAAAGTCCTATGCTAAAATGCATATCCAAAGAAAAGGACTAAAAAAAATCAAAGAAAAAATTGACAGGCGCAGTAAAATGGTGTCAAGGTGGTAAATTTAAGTAACAGTTCTCTCTCGGAGGCTTATAACTATCAAAAACGAAGATTCCTAGTTCAAAGGCTAGTTGGACCAGTAAAAGAACTTGTACATCATTAAAAATGATTTTGAGGGTAAAAAAATAAGGTTTCCCTTCCTTTTTCCAATAATTAATCACTTTTGTTACCTATCTCTAATCAAGTGACCTAAGAAACAATTTCTGTCCTAGGAATTGACACATGTACTATGAGTGAAGTTGTTTCGACTCCCACCATGGTACACTTAGGTTAAAATGTTGTTGGAGGAGAATCACTTAATGTGTATTGATTAAAGACTTGTTTGGAGCTTGATGCATCATTATAGGTGGGTGCTTTCAACTTTATTGGATTTAATACGGAGAAAGTAGAATTTTTTATCTCACTCAAAATCCAGCAAAATTAATAGTTTTTCAGAATTTCAAGAATCAGGATTGGGTGGATTGCGACATTTCCATTGGATTTTGTCACATACGAGGGTATGGTACTAGCATTTAATCAAGAGCACCAAGTCCTCTTTGTACCTTGATGTTAGTGGCATTGGCTGTCAAACTCCTTTATCATGACCCTCCTAAAAATGTACCCATCACTCAAACAAAATCTTCATTTGACATGCTACTTATTTTCTATCTTATTTTATTGCTTAGAGGGTCATATTGATGATGAACATCCCAATATAGGCAGTGATTTTGAGGATATGTAGGTATCTGTTGTAGCATGATTTTTATTTAATACTAGAGACCATCTAGAACCTGTTTGTTGGTGTATTTTCGGTTCAGAGATGGATTGCACTTGATGCTATTTTGGTTATGTGCACCCTTGCATGCTATATCAATGAGAACTTTTGCTTATTTATGTATAAATGGTTTAGATTCATATGGATGCACATGAATATATATATATATATATATGTTGTTTCTTTAAAATTTCAATATTTTATGTGTTTTTGGTTGACCGGTTTTTTGGCCTGGTTTTTTTACCAGTTCCCAGTTCAGACGGTTCTCTAATTCGATCACCGGTTCGGTTTCGCTAACATTGAAGCAAACAATAGTTTAGAATAAGGGAAACAACAAAAGGAAGCAGTTATTTCAAGAAAAAACAGAGAAGGGTTTGCAAACTCTAAGGCAGCAAAATGAACTTGTTAAAATCTAGCTGCTAGAAGCTAACAGCAGTGGAAATCACCCTTTATGATTCAAGTTGCAAGGACAACTAAGGCACCCAAAGAAATAAGGTCTCCCAGAGATGATGGATCTTAAAAACTCAATTTCAATGGAACATCGAATGATAACAACAAAAGGGTCAGGTTCATATATGTGTTCAAGTTTACCATAGCCCAAGAGGAGAAAGAATCCAATTTTCTTGCATAAACTTGGAAGAATGGTTGAACAACATTATGGAGGATGAATGTTTGGATTCCAATATGAAAGCAACTATTAAGATGTAACTATAAAGTGATTGTTGAAAAGCACTCTAGAACCTAAATATATTAGTTTACCTCCAAAAATCCCAATGCGAAAGTTCATTGGGCACTTCAAACTAGAACTGAAGAGTTGAGTTAGCTAATATAATTGTTCAAGAAAATTAGAATAAGTTCTGTTGGATTAACATGTTAACGGGTCACATAATAAAGTTGTAGACAAGCTAGCAAATAGACCAAATGAGCGGCCCTAAGATATAGGATGGCATGGTCAAATGGAAGGACTCTTCAATATGCTAGAGTGGGAAGAGTAACAAACATTGCTCAAAGAAGATAAAGTAGAAAGAAAGTCCTTTCTGAAAATATAATTGGAAGAGAAAAAAGTAAATGAGGAAGCAAGACATGCAAAGCAATGTCAATGGGAACAGGGCAAATAGTTATGTTCCACTAAGACTCCGGTGCAGGGAGACGCACAGGGGGAACATGTGGGAGTACCCTCAACTTTTAGAGAAATTTTAGGGGTGCGGGGGCCATCATGGTATATAATTTTTACATCAATATATATATATAATTCAAGTTCATATTCAATAATGAAAGCATAAATAGACTAATAGTAATACTTTAATCCACACATAAAATTTAAATTCATAATTTAATTAAATAATGGCATACATTGATTCATCCTCATCATTCATTTCGATGCATACATCACTCATATGACATACTCGTCATTCATCCATACCATGAGATTCAATAATAAAATTCAATAATGAAATATTCAAATGCATTGATCCATATCATTCATCATTCTATAATCTACATTGATTTAAAAATTAAATTCATCATTCATCATTCTAGAAGAGTTTGATGACAGGCAGGAGAGCAGAGCTCGACGGCAGGAGAGCAGAGCTCGACGGCAGGAGAGCAGAGCTCGGCAGCAGTAGGAGAGCACAACTTGACGGCGGGCAAGAGAATGCGAAATTTTATCTATTGCAACAACAGGAAATTATTCTTCTAACTCTAAATTTAACTATGCAATTTATTTGTTACGGCAAACAATGAATAAAATCACAACTGCAATTTTCACCATAAAAACACTGTGGAAAATAAAATACTGAAAACTGAGAGATTCTAGCGCACAAAAATTTCGACCTAGTTATTTTTGGACAATTGTCCCCGGAAAAAACCCAATGGGGAAAAACCGGTGCAACAGATGAAAGTAATATTATTATTATTCTTTAGCAACAATTCCGAGTACAAAAATTTAGATGCCCAACTAGCAATCTAATCTGAAGAAAATACGGGCAAAAATTATTGTGAGAATTTTCTCTCACCCCACAGTTAATTTCTGCCTCTGAAATTACCTCCCTAGCCTTTGCACTAAGCCTCATGCGTCACCCTCTGAGCATAGCTTACACTGACCCTGTGAGAATTTCGGCCTTCCTTCATTAGCCTCTTCCACCTGCTACTCACCCTCTGGCTCTATCTTCTCTGCTGAGTCACTGCTACTGGGAAAATTGAACTGCCTGGGCAACTGAGTATCTACATTGGTGTATACTCCATCATCACATTGACCTCCTCTTATAATCCACCATTGGAGCAGCAATACCCAAGATTAAAACTTACTTAATGGCTAGGATCATCTCTGGATCGATCTGTGTGAGTTTCTAGATGATTCCCACCTTATCTCAATTAATAACGATTAATAAGTCATATTCCCTGAGTTTAGACTTAGGAAATATTTTGAAAAACGGTTAATAATCTAATTAAAACACTTCTAGGTGGCTAAAACACATCTGA
>APFE030051620.1:205813-223967 GCA_000404065.3 Pinus taeda | reverse complement strand
TTAAGTTTTATTTTATTTTAAAAAAATTAAGTTTTTTAATACGTGAATTTTCATTTTTTTATTATATTAAGTGCTAATAGAAAAAGATGAGGGGGGGCGCCCAGAAGCACCCATTTTGGGGAGTTGTGTCCCCCACACTAGGGAAATGCACCCCCCTGTGTCTCCCCAGAACTCCCCAAAAGGGGTGCATGGGGAAACGCACACCTAGACGTCCCCATGTCCCGAGTGCGAGGGGTGTGTGAACCAACCCTAGGGGAAGTGTCCCCGTGTAACACTGGCAAATACTTGAAAAGTTCTTTGTGGGTAATTGTAGGGGAATATGGACGGAAAGATTAACTGCAAAATGAATAGGAGCATTTGAAGGATGGTGAATTTCATGAATAATAGTTATAGGGACAGTCCAATAAATAAATCAAGTGACAGTCCCAAGTTATAGGATGACATGGTCAAATGGATGAAGCAAGGCACGAAAATTAATGCCAACAAGGAGAGGATAAATACTCAAAAAACAAATGTGGGGAATTGTAGGGGAATATGAAGGGTTAGATAAAATGCAAACGGAGGAGGAGCATAATTTCATGAATAATAGTTACAGGAACAATCCAATAAATAAGTCAAGTAAAGTGAATGCCAATAAAGACGCAATGAAGCAAAGGTCATGACCAATCTAGCATGACTCAGCGAGTGGGCCGAGTATGGCCGAGTCTACAAGCCAAGTCACTTTAAAAGATCCTAGATCAAGTTCAGATCAGGACAAGTGCCCATCGCCACCTCAACATGAGTCCCCACTCTTTAAAGTTTAAGCCCAACTTCCTCTTGAATGGCTATGGGAGGATTCCTTATATAAGATGACTTCACCCAACAAAAGGTTAACCAATGCCTTGTATGGGGTCTTGGTTGAAAAGAGGAGTTAATTATTTCACGTTTTACTGATCTAAAAATGTAAACTATGCAGAAAATAAACACAAATCACCAATATGATTCACTCAAAATACAAGACAAAAATGTACATAACCCAAGTGGGTTAATATATTTACCAAATCTATAAAAAATTCTTGATATAAACCTTTGGTAGAAGGGGTTACTGGTTAATTCTTTGTTGTCCTATGATTGCAAATCTAAAAGTTTCAAGAAAAACACAAAAAACAGCAACAAAAACCCCTTCTAAGGGCCACCGAACAGTAAGTACTCTAGATTAGTGATCTAGGAGCAGAGAAGCTAGGACAGCAATCTAATATTACTTTAATTGCTTCCTAAGCCTCCCACCTGGAACAAAATTGAGTTTTTAGCAAGTTGAAACTCTGTTATAGGAGTTTTGGGATCAAATCCCACTGGGTAAAAAACCCAGAAAATTACTTCAGCCAACAAATATGACTTTAACTTGTCGAAATATGTTTATTCTAGCCCCAGATTAATTATATTAACTATAAAAACAAACAAATCTGGGAACTAATTGTAACGGTTATATGATAGAAACTTGGAGAAGCCCTTCTATCTTGAATTTCTACAAAATCTGAATAGGTATGGTTGTAGCTTACTACAGATCCGCAAAAATTAACTCAATAAAGAATGTGTGTTTGAAACTCAACATAAAGGTATATTCACCCGTTGGACTAGATTTAATTTTAGGCTAAAAAAACAAGGATTACTAGCTAAACTTGTGATAAAACTTTGAAACTACAAGCTACTAAATATTTACTTAAAACAAAAAATTGAAAGATTATGGTTTTTTAAATAAGAGTGGTTGTTGAGAATGGCTTACCTTGGCCAAAATTTTACCTTTTAAATGCCGGGTTGTGAATCACATATACCCTTAAGTCAGTCACGCACTTTGGACAATGAGGTGGGTTTGGAATCAAGAAGATTGTATCACCCCACCTATATTTAAAATCTTCCACAATGTTCCAGGTCCAACTAGGAGTAGCCTCTAGCGAGACATCTCTGATCTTCAGGTCACCTATGTGGAAAGAGATATCTTCACCCAATTGAAGCCACCCCATATAAGGGTTGGTCCAACCTCCAATTCCAACTCGCTCCAACCTACAAAAAGAGAATTGCAAAACATTGGGGCCTTGTCTATTTTCTCCACATGGCTATGTAACCCTTCAATGGATTGTCCCTCAAACTTTTGTGTAATCCTTACTAATTGTGTATTATCTTATTAAAACCATTTACAACATAAACCAAGCAAGGATAAAATAGAAAGAGCCAACCCACACAAACTATTGTAGATGTTGCAAAATAAAAACTCTCTTATGGCATAAAAGTTGAATTTCCACAATCTTGGGTCTAGGATAGAATCTTAAAATCTTTGACGCTACCAAACCAAGAATCTCAACAATACTACTTTGCACAGCAGAATATAAACAAATGTAAATTGTTGCCACAACAATTTCCGAGGAATGAGCGAAGAGGCAAACGGAGTGGAGAGGGAGAGGAAGAAAATTTTCATTACTGGTCTCTAGGGTTTTCACTGTGCAGGGGCGAGGAGGCTGCCCTAGCCACCTCTGCCCCCGATTTTGCCTCTGCTCTGGCAGGGACCGGATGGGTTTCTTGTTGCAGCAGACGGTGCTGTTTTGCATGCACGTTGGCCTATCCACTACCGTTTTTGGAGCGTTGAGGGAACAGGGGTGTGGAGGTGACTGTCTCTGCTTTGTTTCATGCTGCTACAACATGGCTAGGTTTGCTGAGGTTTCTGAAGGCTACTGAGGAAGTATGGGGCAGCTATTTTTACCTCCGGTTCGTCTGTTTTAGGAGGAGAGTTCTGAGGGGGCGGGGAAGGAGTGGCTACCCTCGCTGCTCTCTTCCTCATTTCGTGCCTCTCTTTCTTGTCCGGGCTGCCAGACTTAGAGCTTTCTATTCTCAATTTCTTTCCTCGGGAGTTTATTTTTCGCTTGTGGTGGTTCAGTGTCGGGTTTGAGCTGAACGGTTGTTCGGACGCTTCTTTCATGGTGCTGCACCTCTGCTCTCTTTGCTGTTTTTTTGTAATGGGTATGGGTTACCCTCTACAAGTCTGTTTCGGGGATCAATATTGGCCTTTTGGGGTTTTTTGGGCCCCTATTTTTCTGCAAGGTTTGCTGGGGTTTACATACCCATTTTGTTTTTTCTACCCTGTCCAAGGGATTTTCTGGAATACTTCATTTGGAGTATTGTTTTGTAAGTGGCTCTGCCCACATTTCTTCATATGCTTTTAAGCATCTACAACATGTAATTTTTTGAAATCAATGAAAATTACAATATTTCTCCCCAGGGAAAAAAAATAAACAACAGTAAATCACACATGCACACAATAAGGACAACTTTTTACATTTTTCAACCCAACTTCGATATATTAAACAACATATAATACAACAGCCTAGGGCTCCCGTACCAGGGATAATGGCCCTCATACATCCACTAGTACAAGGTACAAAACTGGGGCTTGGTGTCAGTACATCGACGACCAATCTACCCTCAACAAGATACTCTGACCATCTGGTTGTCGCATGCTCTCTCAGCTCCTCTCGGTCATGCCCTGTATCTGCCCGGTCCTTCAGCTCCCGATCTCCAGCGCCTGGCTCTATCAATGCTCTAAGTCCATCTGGCCATTGAATCTCGGCTATCAATCGGCTCACTAGTTGATCGTTCGTCCATCAACAAATCGAGACTCCTTTCGAATTGTTCACAGCTCCACTTGTGAGCAATTCTCAACTGCCCAATGCTGCTCTTCAGCTACTCAGGGACTTCAGCCCACTATGGTCTTCTTGTGTTGCACTGATGAAGACCAACATTGGGCACGAAGGGCTTCCACCTATCACTGCAAGATGTTCATCTCTCACAATGAACACAGGCTAGGAGGACTACCCATCATCTGCTCCTCTAGTTCGTCAACCCTTGAGCTCAACAACTACCACTCTAGCAACCACTTCTGTCCATCAAAGTATTGCACACCAAGTTCCAATTTGAACACTATCACGTTGTCTTCCAGCAAACCATAAGTGCCCAATCCACATTCACACTTGGTCCATTCTCACGCTACCTTCCAACAGTCCACGAGTGACCAAGTCCACGTTGTAGCATCTACACCTAGCTAGGGCATCCTCACACCTAGGAGACCCTTCTATTGATTGCTAACAGACTTATGCCCTTTGCTTTGCAATAGAGGTGCTATTGCACAAATCTAGGCTTCAATCAACATGTCCTCACCTAGGACATCCATATACCATGAGATTTGCTCCTAGTTGGGGTATTCAACACTCCATGTTAACCCAACACGTGGCACCCACAGGCTGCCTATAATTTTGTCCAATCATTGTGGAAATTGCCCATTGGTTAGGGCTTCTAACCAACACGTTAGCCCTTCCACAGGCTGCCTATAATCGATCCAAAACAGGTCACAAACTATGACCTAACACACAACTCCAACTCATTGTTTGAGGTCCTCTTGACTGCTACAATCTTGGGTCTGGTTAGGGCACAATACACAATCCTAACAACCCTCACAAAAACCATGCAACGGTCCTTCTCTTGTTGCGGATTCCCTTCTTCTTCAAGCTTGTTGCTTAAGCAACATGTCCCATTATTCCAGCACCTAAGAACAAGGCTTACGGCCCTCTGTCTTGCCCAGAACAGGCCTGGCATGCCTCTAGGGCTTGCGGCTTGCTCTAGACAGGGATCTCCACACTCAAACAACGCAGAAGTCACCCTTGGAGTTGTGGTTGCCTTTGTATGAGGCTCTCCTATCCGTTGGTTGGTAAGACTTCTTCCAACCCATTGTATTGCCTTACATCCCTTACATCAAGTAGAGACTAGGCTTCAGCCTTCCACAAGACTGTTATACAGGTTTGCAGACTTGTTTCATGAGATCTTCCCATACAAAAGTCTTCCAAAACAACCCCAATACAACCTTATCTCACCCGGACCTCCTACATGGTAAACACACATCCAAAACAGTCATGAAGAGGCTCAAAAACAAGGCCTTCTCCTCCTTCACTTGGTTGCTCTTACCCGTAGTCCAACAGAGATATAAACCTCCCCAATCGAGCTCCTTTCCAATTCTTCAAGTCATGCATTGCACTCAAAGGATGATCAAAAGAGCTCCACAACACCTATATATACATATAAAGGAGGGCTTCTTCCAACGTCATAATAGGGCTTGAACAACTGTCATAAGCCTAAATAACCTTAGGCTGACCTTGACACCTCATGTGCAAAACCCAATCATAACTTCAAAAATTCACATCTCCATTTATACAACTTGAAATTAAATGATTCTCGTTGCATTAGAATCGTCTCGCCTAGAGCTATCATCCGCAACCATCACATGTCGAAATGTGCTTAAGGTTTTGGCCCAAATCCCGATGGATGCAAAACACCAAGATTGGATTTCAAGCCCACAAGCCTACTTGTGGCGCTTTTCCCTCCAATCCCCGAACACTAGGGCTTGGAGTACCTCCCAAGCTACACCAAAATCAACAATAAATTGATTTCACAATTCAACAATCACTTGAAAGAGACAAGATGGTCATCCAAAATGTCAAGTTCAACCTCTCTTTCAAAAATAATATTTTACTTGTCATCCACATGTTGGAGACTAAGTAAATTACAACAAAACATATTTTTAATACAATGATTTGTCAACTAAGCGAGTTTGATTTAGCTCAAATGACCCTTGGAAGTCCAACATTCCACTTGGAAGTAGGAAATAGGAGTTAAAAATACGCTCAACATTCCACTTGGATGACCCAATGGATAGCTTGTTTGGCTCAACTTGCTTGCTTAGAGTGATTTCGATCCATGAAGAACTTGATTTAGTGCTTGGAGACTTCGACTAGGTTGATTGGATGGAGGCTCGACTTTCTAATGACTATGTTTTTTGTCCATTTGAGACCAACATCCACCTTGTCCTTTAAACAACTAGTTCTGACCGTTAACATTCCATTTTTGTTGAATTTAATGGCTAGTAGATGGTACAACTAGGCCACCATAGAGAGATCTTCAATGCCCTCGAGTCCATGATAGACCTCTCAGTCTCAACCCTCCATGCAGCGATGTTGTCAATATGGTCCAATGAGATGGCTTCCAGGTCAGGGGTTTTCCAAAGTTACCACACCCATAATTGGAGATTGTAGTAGACGT
Organism: Pinus taeda; assembly: GCA_000404065.3. Lineage (NCBI taxonomy): Eukaryota > Viridiplantae > Streptophyta > Pinopsida > Pinales > Pinaceae > Pinus > Pinus taeda. The sequence continues at coordinate 217,850 of APFE030051620.1, read as the reverse complement.
AGACCATGTCATTGAGGCGCTTCGACTCCAACCTGTATTAGGGCCATATATTGTAAATTAGTACTTAGAAAATTTAAATATTAAAAATAATAAATTATAATTTAGAATGAATTCAAAAATTTAATTCGAAATTTTTTAACCTGTTGCACCTTTTGGTGTGTATTTTGTCAAATACACTCTAGTTGCACTTGCATCCAGAAGCTTTGCATGGTTGGTCGAGCACTCAACTGGCAAACTTTTTGAGATGGGGTACTCTGCCACCATAGCTTGTCCACCAAGCATCTACAAGTTAAAAGAAATAAGAGAAACTTAAGAAAAAACATTGAAATTCTAAACTTGAAGCAAATTATGAAGAGACAATGAATTATGAAATTTGAAACAAACTGAAGCTTCCCTGGATTTTTGGTCTTCCTATCCTTAATAGCCATGCTAAAACCAAATGTGCATCCTGCAATCCTATATATCTCCATTTCTTTAGAAATAACTTGACGTTCTTGCTCAGATGTCACCATCCTCTCAACACAAGTGAGGAATCTATCCATCACCTCGGCATCAAATCTGAAACCGCTGGAGCAAGAAAATGCAAGGTTGAAGTAGATCCCTACAACATGAATGGGGTGATGGAGGGTATTGTTTCATCGCTCATCAATCACTCTCCATAGCAACTGTTGTTTTTTAAACCCCTCATCCCCTTAGTTTCATAATAGGCACAAATGGCTTCTTTGTCCCTATCCATGTCCTCGCAAAAGTAGCCCATTGCAGGTTTGTCTCCATCAACCAACTAAGAACCCTTACCAAAAGTTCCAAAATGGCGCACACCTCCTCCACTCTTGCCCAAAAGCTCTCAAGATATGAAACTAGTTTGCATATGCCCTCACCCTCCGGCTTGCAACTAACAGATAAAGCACACCACTCTTGTGAAAGAAACATGGTCTTCACATCCCACATAGAATTCAATAGAGATTGAAGAGATCCGAAACTAGTGGCAAATCGTGTAATGGCAGGACGCACCAAATCTTTGTTGTTGGTGAATCTTCTCATCAATTTAAGCACAAATGCATGATTATATCTAAATTTTGTTATGATATTGGATGATTCAACAATATCCCTCACAAAAGGAATCTTCCTTATATCCTCCAGCATCAAGTCTGTAAGAATTTACAGGGTAAGTTTCTCAGATAGAACACCAAAGGACACTGCTCACAAACAGATCACAGATCAATACACCAATATTTTTGACGTGGTTAAAACCCTCAAAGAGGGAAATACTCCATGGCCTAAGCCAACGCGGCCACTTCAAGCAATTTATTAATGTAAAATAAAGAAATTTACATAAACTTCTCTCATGAACGGTCACCTTACAAATGACCCTTCGTGCTCTTCAAATAGAGATCATGGACCAATCGGGTGTTAAGCCATGGATCAAGTGTCGGTAATACCAAGGAGAGAATGAACTGCCGGATCACTTCATGTCTAGAACATATCATGATCATCGAATTGTAAGTTACAAAAGTAGATAGTAAAGAAACACACTTTACCTAACTCTATACTAGACCAAGTTATACTTAACTATTTCCTATGTGTCGGAATATCCTAACATCCCCCCTTAAGAACAACTTGGGATAGGATTGAAGGATGTACAAATATGACACAACAGGAGAAGGAGGCATTAGACCCTATCCCCCCTTAGTGACAACTTTCTGAAATCCAACCATAAATCAAAGTTTAGTAAACTTCACCTCTGTGAGAGCCGTTGTAAAGATGTCTACAACTTGATCATGAGTTGAACAATATTGCACTTCAAGAACATGGTCATGAATGAGCTTTCTGATGAAGTGCATGTGTAGTTCAATGTGTTTGTTGCACTCATGTTGGACTGGAGCTTTGCATAGTTGAATGGCAATTTGATTATCACACCAAAGTGTAGTCGGATGTTGCTGCTGAAAGCCAAACTCTGACAAGATCTACGGCGCCACGATACTCTGCTTCTGCTGAAGAAAGAGAAATGGCACTTTGTTTCTTGCAAGCACATGTAATAGGTCCAGAACCAAGAGTGAACACATAACCTGCAGTAGACTTCCGAATCTCCGATCATCAGGGTCACTAGCCCAATCAGAATCAATGAAACCAACCAATAGAGGAGATGCTTCTGCACTATAATGAATCCCAAATTGAATTGAACCTCGAACATAACAAAGTTTTCTTTTAGCTGCTTTCCAATGACTTTCATGTGGGTTTTGCATAAACTGAGCAATAACAACAATAGCAAAGGAAAGGTCAAGACGAGTATGGGTCAGATACAAAATTTTTCCTACAAGATGATTGTATAAGGTAGCATCAACTTCAGGGGAAGTACAAGTGACTGAAAGTTTGGCTCCAGACTGAAAGGGAGAAGGGGTTGGCTTACAGTCTTCCACGTGAAAATGGCGTAGAAGATCACAGGCATACTTGGACTAGGAAAGGGAAATACCTTCCTTCATTTGCAAGACTTGAAGACCAAGAAAATAATGCAAATGTCTTAAGTCTGTCATTTCAAACTTCTTTTTAAGGTTGGACTTCACATGGTTTATAAGGTTGGGATCACTACCAGTAAAGATAAGATCATCAACGTAAAGAACAAGAATGATAAGATACTTACCCACTTTCATGGTGTAGATAGTATTGTCAGAATGACACCTAGAAAAGCCAGTATCTAAAAGAAAGCTATCCATTTTGGCATACCAACCTCGAGGGGCTTGCTTGAGACCATAAAGGGATTTCTTAAAACGACATACAAGGCTGGAGTCTGTTTGAATAAAGCCAAGAGTTTGTTCCATATAGATTTATTCATGCAAGTCCCCATGCAAGAAGGCGGATTTAACATCCATCTGATGGACTTCCCATTTGAAAGAGGCAGCAAGGGAAAGAACAAGGCAGATAGAGTTCATTTTGGCAATAGGGGAGAAGGTTTCAGTATAGTCAATGCCTTCAACTTGTGAAAAACCCTTAGCAACAAAACGAGCTTTATGTTTATCAACTTTTCCATCTGGTCCAAACTTGGTTTTGTAAACTCATTTGCATCTAACAAGTCTTCGTCCCTTTGGAAGAGGAACAAGATCCCAGGTATCATTTGCCAATAATGAATGATATTCTTCATTCATAGTTGCGTTCCAATCTAGATGGCATGAAGCTTCTGCAAAGGTGTCAGGATCACAATTCGCTAAAGCTTGAGCCAGTAAAGAAGAGGCTCTATCGAACTGAGAACGTGTACGTCGCTGATCTGTAGGATCATCTACAAGAGCACCTGTTGCATCCTGAGTAACACGGACCCATTTTGGAAGCTTAGGAGCTGAAGGAGGATCCTGAGAAGGTGGGGGAGGATTGTCATCCCCGTTGTCATCATCTGAAGAAGAAATATTTTTAGAAGTAGAAGGGATAGAGAGAGGTGGCACACTCGCCGAACTAGGCTCGTAGGCCGATATATTTTTAGCAAACTTTACATCTCTTCTAATGATAACATTTTTGGCCTTAAGTGAAAAAAGATTATATCCTTTGACATCTTGTGAATATCCAACAAAATACATTTTTCACTCTTAGGTTCTAAGGCTTTGCGTTTCTCATCGGGAATATGGGCCCATGTTTCACTTGCAAAAACACGAAAGTGACTTACATATGGTTTTATTGAGCTCCATACTTCTTCTAGAGTGATAATCTTTAAAACCTTAGTAGAAGTGCGATTTACTAAGTAATTTGCACAGTTAATTACTTCTACCCAAAAATTAAGACCAAGTCCTATAGATTGAAGCATACAATTAGCCATTTCCTTTAAGGTGTGATTCTTCCTTTCTGCTACACCATTTTGTTGTGGAGTATAGGGAACAGTATGTTGCATTTGAATTCCATGCTCAATGCAAAAGTTGATGAATTCGTTGTTAACATATTCTCCGCTATTACCAAATCTTAGCTTAAGAATTTGATGTCCAGATCGTTTTTCAACAAAGGCCTTAAAGGCCAATAACATGTTAAATACTTCAATTTTGAGTTTAAGAAATATACCCAAGTGCATCTGGAGAAATCGTCAATGGAAGTTAAGAAATACTTGTAGCCAAAGAATGAAACAGCTGGAAGTGGACCACATAAATCACTATGCACAAGCTGTAAAGGGGTTGAGGTGTTCCAAGAGGCACGTTTTTCAAAACTATCTCGATGATGTTTTCCGAGTACACATCCAGAACAAACACCATCTCTGGAAGATAGCATAAGAAGACCTGTCACCATATTTTCTTTACATAGATTTTGAAGGGAGCGATAGTTTAAGTGACCAAATCGCTCATGCCAAAGTTTGTTCACTCATCATTATGAGCAACAAATACCAAGGGAAGAGTTGATGACCCAAAGTTGTTAAACTTATACAACCTTGTAGAATCACCAGCTATGCCAGTAGCTAAAATCTGTTTAGGATCTCCTAAGTCTTTAATTACAACATTGTGAGGTGTAAATTCAACAGTTTTACCTTCACCTATATGAGTTATTTGATATACAGATAGAAGGTTGCAGGATAAGATGGAACACGTAATACATCATTAAATTGACCATTGTCTAGATGAACAGTTCCAATCCCTACAACACTAAGAGATCTATCATCACCAACATATATATTTTTGGTGTTACAATCATTTCAAAAAGAAAACATGGTTTTGTTTTTGGCCATATGATAAGAAGCTCTAGAATCAATGAGCCACTCATGAGAATGAGAAGAAGAAGATACATTTAGTGCATAACCAAGCCGAGATGCTTCACAACCACATGCAAAAAGTGTTATTCATGAAGATGAAGTTGAAGTTGAAGAGTGTTCCAAATGGATGTTATGCTTCTTCATTGTTGCTTCCAAGGCTTCCATCTTCTTAAAGCATTTGGATTCTAAGTGGCCATATCGATTACAAAAGTAGCAATGTCTATCAGTCTTCATCCCTTTGTTATATTTTCCTTATCATTTGGTTGAATGATTTTTCATTTTGAGACTGAAATTGCTTAGGACCCTTGTTTGGTTTAGGACCATTCTTTTTAGGATACTGCTTCTTAGGAGTCTTCGAATTAGGTTGTTGCTGGGTGGCTAAGTCTTTCTTACAAGAATTTTCGAGATTAAGAGACCAAGATGTAAGAGTTTTTCTTGTTCTTTATTAAAGAATCACAAAAGGCATCAAAAGAGGGGGACTTGTAGTCTTGTCCTTGAGAAATAAAAGCTTCTCTAGTAGAATGGAAGGTGGAAACAAACACAGAATAGGTTGGTCCCAACTTAGTAAGAATGGAATAGATAAGGCTACCATCTTCTTTCTTAACCTTAACAACTTCCAAGAGAAGTCTAATGGTCTTGAACTTGGACAAAAAATCTTCAATGGAAGAAAAATTATTGGGGTCCAACGTAAGCAACTCATTCGAGTTGATGGGCTCTAATTTCATTTTTAATTCCAAAAACTTTAATAAGTTGTTTCATTGCTTCATTAGGGGTATCAAGTTCTGCAATATGGAATCTAAGGTCTGAAGAAATAGACATCCCTATCAGCCCGCGTTTCTTGGCCTGAGGCTATTCTGTAAAGACCTTTACTTTTAAGTAAATCCACAATGTAGGACAACCATTGGAAGTAGTTGGTGCTGTCAAGAATAACTTGGAATGGACTTTCGATTTTAACAGAAACTAAAGTTGTAGATGCTAAAACTAAGTGTTCCAATGGAAAGATCTCAAAAATTAGGCCAATTCAAAAAAACGGCTTCCGAATGAAGAAGTTATGGCTTTTTGAAGAAAAGTTGTTGAAAATGGCGACCAAGTGCGTGAATGTGCAGAAGTGAATGATAATGTTATATTTTAAAAAAATCCCCCCCTCCCCCCTGCGCACCCCCTCCAAACTTAATCTAATTAGCTCAATTTAAAAGAAAAAAATCATGTGACCCACTTTTATAAATAAGTGAAAGCCAGTTTTACAATGGTACTTTATGAGCTACTCACTAAATTATAACTTAAATAAAAGATAAAGAGACTTTAGAATTATAAGTGACTCACTTTTTATAATGGGTGAGAACACTTTTACATAAAGTAACTTTAAAACACAAGTTACATGTGCTTTTTGAAAAAGTAACTCAACAAAAAGAAAACTTGAACCCAAGACCTCTATTCGCATAAAGTATCTTTGGACCAAGTGAGCTAGTTTAAAAGGTTAGTAATTTTTGGAAAAGAGGAAGGGGTTTCTTTTAGTCACTGAAGCTTTGGGGTGCGTGCTTGTAGGAAAAAACCTTTTTCTCCTACAAAACAGAAAGCCACACAACCCAACACGAACATGCAAAAAAAACAAACCTTGTGGCTTGAAGTTAGCTTTCGCCAGAAAGTAAATATTTTCCTCAATGTTTCTGATTTTTCGAGATCAGACTAAGGCACGGCAGAAAAGAATATACGCATGAGGAAAATCCTTCCTTTCTGTTTCTGAATTGCCCAGATCGCACAGAGTCGCGGGGCAAAGAGCATAAGCAAAAATGAAAGGTATAGATCCAATGATAGAAAAACAGAGAGATATATAAACCGATTTAAAGAGATAAATAACTAAAATTGCAAAAAAAAAAAGACTGTATATCTCCACATCTTAAAAATGTACCTAAGGCCACTGGAAACCTTTTTGCGTGAAACAAAAGGGGTTCCTCACTGGAACAGATGATCCTAACACAATAGAGCAATCCTCTCAACCTGAAAGCAGTCAAAATCAGTAGATCTAGGACATGACAGTCGAATGCAGTTATATCGGCTTCGGATTCGGATCACCAACGGATGCAGCCCTCAAATAGCTCTGATACCATGTAGGATTTACAAGGTAAGTTCCTTAGATAGAACACCAAAGGACACCGCTCACAAATAGATCACAGATCAATACACCAGTGTTCTTGACGTGGTTAAAACCAATGTTGATAATATCAGTATCGAGAAAATATCGGCGAAGGTCCAGAAAATATCTTATCGACAATATCGGCGAAAATATCGGCAAATATCGGCAAGCATAAAAAATGCATATTATATTCATTTTTTCAGATTTTTAAACATATAAAGCAATAACAACATGAAATAAACACATTGGCACATAAATATGAAGAAAACACTGATATATATGATGTCAAATAGAAATGATACATCAAAGGCGATAACCAAATCCTGCTGATCCCTGATAGTTGTCCATTCAAGGACTCAAATGTGGAGAGCCAATACAAAATAACATCACATATATAAAAGTATCTCATCATCATGAGTTATATGTAGCATAACAAATACAACTAGCAGTTATCTATCTGAAATCACTGCCCTCTCCCCCTTTTACGGGAAAACATGATGGGTTGTTTCCCAGGCCTGCCCCTAATAGTGGAAGGCCCTGACCCTGCCTCTGCACCTAATGTCAAATAATGAGTGCTAGGTATGGGGCTATGCTCTCCTATATCTATAGCAGATGGTGTTGATGCCGATGCTCCTGCAGTGTCCTCCTCCTCCTCCTGCTCCTCCTCTGAGTGTTGTTGCTCCTTCGACTCCGAGTCCTCCTCTTGCTGCCTCTGTTCTAATGGATCATCTGCCACTGGCTCTAACCATGAAGGTGACTCCTCCAAGATGGGCTCCTCAGACTCCACCCTCCATGGAGACAATACATCAATATTGTCTAAAGAAATGGCATCTGGATCCATTGGTGATTCTATTTGCCTCACTCGAAATCGGATGTTGTAATGCACATACACCAAATCATTGAGGCGTGCAAACTCCAACCTGTAAGAGTGTCAAAAAAAGTAATGAGTCTTGGCTCTTGACTCTTGACACTTGAAGGTTTTAAATTAAAAATTAAAACTTACAATAAGTGTAATTACTCAACTGAAGGCTTGAGATCAAAGTTATACCTGTTGCGCTTTTTTGCGTGTGTTTTCTCAAATACACTCCAATTGCGCTCACACCCTGAAGAGCTACATGTTTGACTCACGATTCGTATGGCCAATTTCTACAAATTTGGCGCCCTTGCACCATAGCTTCACCACCAAATATCTACAACAAAATAATGAAATAAAAAGTTCAAAAACTTAAAACATAATTAAACTTTCAAATAAAAGTTACATAATTGAATTTTAATAAAATAGAATTATAAGTAAGGAAAATCTAAATTGAAAATTCTAATTTCTAATGAGTGATGACTTGTCACTTACGTGGCATGAAGAGGGTCCTTTCCCTAATAGCATCATCAAAGCCAAATAGGCCAACACAATCCCGATAAGATTGTATCTCGCGATTGATTTTGCTATGAAGCTCAGGATCAGGTACCATCCTCTGAATACAGGAATGGAGCCCTTCCATCACCTCACCATCAAAATCAAAGCTGCATTTGTATGAAAATGCGGGGTTGAAGAAGAGTGTTGCTGCATGAATGGGTCGATGAAGCATCCCTGTCCACCGACTATCAATCAAATCCCATAACATCATCTGCCTATCAAGGCCAACAGAACCCTTGTCTGCATAATAAGAACGAATGGCCTCCTTGGCCCTATCCATGCCCTCATACAAATAAGCCATTGCAGGCTTCTCCCCATCCACCAATCTGAGAACGTTTACTATAGGTTCACTAACTGCACATGCTTCTTCTACTCCATGCCAAAATGTCTCAAAGTACAACATTTTTGCAATGGCTTTCCCATCCTGTCTCCTATTGTATCTACAATTACGCCAATCATCAAACACAAACATTTGTTTCAACTCGAACTGACATTGAAGCAAAGACTGAAGAGTAATAAAGTTTGTGGTAAAACGTGTGATGGCAGGACGCCGCAACTCCTTATTTCTAATGAACCTCCTCATGAGGCTAAGAACAAAAGCATGGTTATAAATAAACTTGGGGATGCTCCTAGCCATATCAACCACCTCCTTGATGAAGGAGAGTTTTCCCATATCCTCAAGCAACAAATCGAGACAATGTGCTGCACACGGAGTCCAGAACAATGTGGGATGCCTCTCCATAAGCATCTTGCCGGCAGACACATAATTAGCTGCATTGTCTGTTATGACTTGCACCACATTCTGCACACCAATCTCCCGAATGAACCCATCTAACAACTCACATATCGTTGTTGCATCTTTGATATGTTTTGATGCATCCAACGATTTAATAAACATGGTACCTTTAGGACAATGTACAAAGAAATTTAGAAGGGTCCTACCCTTCCTATCTGTCCAACCATCAGACATCACTATGCATCCAGTAACTCCCCATGTCTTTTTCAACTCCGCCAATCTAGAGTTGATGTCCTGCTTTTCTGCTTGAAGAATTGGCCCCTGCAACTCCTCATACGTGGCACTTTTGTACACTAGGCCCACAACAGCAATAGCATCACACATTGGCTGCCAAAATGGATTGGTTTTGGCGATGCTGAGAGGTAAGTCGCTCCAGAAAATACACATCCCCATGACTCTATCTGCTTCTTGCTTCTCCTTTTTTTTAACAAGCGATTTTATGCCAGGTTTTGCTCCAGGTCCTATTCGTGGAACAAAAAATGATGACCTCACAGCCGCACTAGCAGTAGCAGGTGATGATGTGCCAGCTGTGGAGCCCCTCCCACTACCCTCAACATCAAAATCAAGAGAAGATATCTCGAAAGATCTACCTGCACATTCAGCTTTGTTTCTTTCTGCCTCTTCCTTCTTTCTGTCTTTTTCATCAATTGCCTCAAGAGCTTTTTGTATAAGCTCCAGACTAGAAACTGTACAAATCCCAACATCATGTCCACTGAGTCTAGCAAGATGGTATTTCAGTCGTGTAACCCCACTTGTCATCCTAGCCCCACACAATTTGCATGTAAGATATGCACGATTTGTCCCACCATCAGGGTTCCCATACTCCCAAAATGGATCCAAGGCTTTTGGCATATTTGTATTTTGTAGTGGGCTAACTCAAACCTAGGGCACCAAAAAAAATTGGAATTAATAACTCAATAAGTAATACTAATAACCACATCATTTTACAAAACAATTTTTTTGCTACATTATTTGCAAATTTGCAATTTTGCAATGTGAATTGAAAATTGAAAATTCATAAATTCATACATAGAATTTACTTTTAGAAATAGGCAAACGGTAAACCTACCTCATTGTTCACAACTTCACATTGCACAATAAGAAACTAATTTCTAAGGTGAAGAAATTTTATAGAGAAGAAACCCTAATATATAATAAAATTAATAAATAGCCTCTGCAGCTATGAACTCAAAAAAAATGGAGTTTTCTCTCCAAATATGGAGAAAACTTGAAAACTTAAAAACTTAAAACCCTTGCATTTGCTCATGGGCATGAGAATCTTTTCAAATGGAAAAAAAATCAAGCAAAATGATTGTAGGCAAATAGGCAAGCAAGAACAATCCTAAAACTAACAAAAAATTCATTAAAATAGGGATTTATTTGAACATACCTATTAATGGAAGAAATGAAATTGTCTCATTGTTCTTGAAGCTTAGATCAATGAAATCTTCGTTGTTGGTGGCAATAATAGCTATGGAACGCTCAAACCCTCCTTGGCAGCAAGCACATAGCTCTATCCTTCCTTCTCTAGCAATCAGAAATGAAAATGATTCATAAAAAACCAAAATCCGAATTTTATAACCCGCGAAGCGATTTTCTACTGTCTCCCGGCGATAAATTAGGTCGTTGCGCGATATTTTGCTGAAAATATCACGACATTTGCGCGATATTTTCGAGAGCAGAAAATATCACGTTATTTTCTCAGCAATATTTCGGCTTGCCGAAAATATCGCGATATTTATGAATATCGCCGATATTTCGACGATATTATCAACACTGGTTAAAACCCTTAAAGAGGGATACAGTCCACGACCTGAGCCAACGCGGCCACTTCAGGCAATTTATTATTGTAAAATAAAGAAAATGTACATAAGCTTCTCTCATGAACGGTCACCTTACAAATGACCCTCCATGCTCTTTAAATAAAGATCATGGACCAATCGGGTGCTAAGCCACGAATCAAGTGTCGATAATACCGAGGAGAGAATGAACATATTGTCTAGAAAATATCGTGACCGTCGGATTGTAGGTTACAAACGTACATAGTAAAGAAACACACTTTAACTAACTCTATACTAGACCAAGTTATACTTAACTATTTCCTATGTGTTGGAATATCCTAACAAAGTCAATACAATGTGTGGGACAAGGTGTCCAAAACTAGTTAGAATACCTCTCCATAAGCAACCCGCCAGTGGCAACATAATTTGCAGTGTTGTCCATTATGACTTGGACAACATTTTATGGACCTACTCCTGAATGAAGGTGTCCAACAACTCACATAATAAATGTGCATCAAATATTGTCCCCTTGGGACAACTAACCAAGAAGTTAGAAGTGTCCTACTCTTCTTATCACTCCAACCATCTAACATCATAGTGCATCTAGTGTGTTCTCATGATGCCCTAAACTCCTCCAATCTAGCAATGCAATCAACCTTTTCATTTTGAAGAAGAGGCCCTCTCAACTCCGCAAAGTCAAGGGCTTTGTAACCCAAGCCAATAACAATAGCATCAAACAGAGCTTGGAATAACATATTGGTCTTAGCAATGTTGAAAGGAACATCACTCCATAGAAGACACTTACTGACCAGTTTGTTAGCATCCTCCTTTTCCTTTTTTTTAAGTGTCGATTTGATCCCAGGTTGTGCACCAAGCATCGTTCTTGGAACAAAAAAAAATGAGATAGTTGAGGAGTTGGTCCTGTTAGCGCTTGAAATTTCACCTAGGCTGAGATAGATAAATCTCAAGGCTACATCAAACCATTCAGCCTCGTAGCTAGCCCTACGAGGCAGGAGAAGGCTCTCTTCAGTCAAACTCGGTAGATCTTTCAATAGGATGAGCTAACCCAATTAGGAACACTGATATTAGGCTAGTAAACTGATAAAGAGGGTTGATTTAAAAATTTTGGGGTTTTTGGTGGCAATTGGAGGGAGTGCAATTCAAGGTGCGGGGATTGAGCTCAGGTTTTGCAGGTGGGTCT
>APFE030051620.1:174609-200615 GCA_000404065.3 Pinus taeda | reverse complement strand
TGTACATTTGGTCATAAGGGAAGGAGGGCTTTATTTACATTTTTGTCAAAAGGAGAAAAGGGATTTCATTGACAACTTGAAAAGGAAATGAGTTGTATTGAAGCGAGGATATTAGGGGATAGAAGGGAAAAGGGAAAACAGGGTTTGGTTTTGGGAGACACAGCAACATTTTTTTGTGATGAATAGTCAAAGCAATATGTCTTTTGATAAATACACACAGTTGCATTGTCTTTGTTTTTGCTTTGAATATACACAGCAATATGTTCTCTGTTTTGTAATGACTATGCACATCAATTTTTTCTCTGTTTTTTGTTTTATTATTTTGCCATTATATTGCTCTTTCTCTTTTTGCACAACATATTTTAATCCTTGCTGTGTTTATTTTTATCCTTGTTGTATGGAGGGCATTAGGGTTTAGGTTAGATTACATAGAGGGCATTAGGGTTTTAGGAATGTACTTGAGGGAGGGGTAGGGTTTAGAAATTGGGGACGGGGAAACTTAGTATTCTTTGCAAATGAGATAAGATAGAGACATATTATGAAAATTTTGAATTTAATGGGAAACAATGGAGGGAATAAATGGGAGTTTAAAACCTTGAAAAAACACCAACCGTAGCACTATGCCTACATGAACAAGCAATAACTAAAATCCATTTCTCTTTACATTTTTGGTGGAAAATATACATGAACACAAGCCCATCATTCATATTTCAAGCATCCAACAGGTTAATAGACCCTACCTCGATCAATTTAGCAAGCAAGAGGGCGATTTGAGAAAATTTGAAGTGGTTTTGCGGAAGACAGTTTGACTGGTCGCGCACAGGCTTTGACAGGTCGCGCACAGCTTGACAGGTCGCTCCTGTTAGGAATTAACACTGCGGAGGGGCTGCTGATTGGTCGTGCACTGCCCAACAGGTCGCACACAGTCCCTGACAGGTCGCGCACCTGAAAATGACCCAAATTCTCTGCAATTCGCCTCCTTTCGCCTTCTTCGCCCTCTCACTCTTCTTTGCAAACTCTTAGATGCACAATGAGGGTGTTTAGAGGGAATTTGACTCTTTATAGACCCAATTTGAAAAAAATTACTTACCAAACCCACTTTCTAATGTTTTGTTTTGGCATTCACTTTTAACACTTATTTGAGTTTTCTTTGTCCTGATTTTGGCTCTTCGAGTGCTTTAACTCCATTCTTTTTGCAGGTAGACCATCTTATGGACTCTGGCGAGAAGACCAGGGTTATTGCCGGCATTTTGAAGAATTTTTGAAATTTCCTTGTTTTTTGCAAAATTGACATGACCTTGGGTTTAAAAACAGGGTTTTTAAATCCAAGGTATAAATGAGTTGTACCTGATGAAAATATCAATGAAACATATTTACATACCTCCTTCTGGCTTGCTGGGGACTCATGAACTTTTGACTCATGACATTGCAAAGACTTTTGACCGAAACCCTAGACCTAAGACTTTGGATTTCAAGACAGCAAAACAAATGTGACACAAGCTCATTAACTGATATGACCTGATCCAGCAAAGCCAAGAAGGGAACAAGGACCAGCTCCTCCATCAGTTTTATGCCATGCCTAACGGGATGCAAAACTGACAGTGATGAGACACCTACCTATGCATAATGCAAAGAGCTTTTGATCACCGATGGAGGGCTCAAGACCGACACTAACAGGTCCATGTGGATGTGGAAGGTGATATTGAAGAAGCACTCTCACTTCCCCCCACTCCCCCCCCCCTACAATTTGACTTTATATTGTATTGTCTTTGGCATCATTTTTATCATGTTGTGATTTAATGGCCTTCTAGATGATTTATGGAGTTGGATCTGGGAAAAATTCTATATTTTGTCCCGAAATTTGCCCCAAATAGAATTTATATCAGTTGACACCCCCTGACATATGCTTACCACACAACTTGCAAGTCAAATATTGTTTATGCCCGCCCCTGAGTACCACATCGGGTTCACCATATTCCCACAAAGGGTCCAACCGCCTCGACATTTTGTTTGAACTTGAATTTGAACATAGGGCACAAAAAAGAATTGAAAAAATTAAAAACTACCCCTCACATAAGAATCAAGATATATATTAAAATATTAAAAACATCAATTTATGAATTTCAAATTTCAAATGCCTATTCTAATTCTCACTCACTGAAGTTAACACTGAACAGACTCAAATTCGTTAAACAAGGGCTTGAAAGTTTGAATTTTTGAAACATGTAAACAATATACGGTAAAGAATAATAATTATAGTTTATAAGGACCATGCTTCCAGTAGCCCAGCGCTAGCAACAAGTGACAACAAATGAAGTCTGGAAAATGGAACTGGTAGACAGATTTAAACAATTCGCAGATTTGAGGTTGCGAGTTAGCATGACAGGGTTATTTTGATGGTTATTGGATACGTAACAGCCACAAGGTTAATCTCAGTCAATCATTCAACATATATATTGCAAAAATCAACAGCATTATGTACCATTACAAAGACTCAGAGAGAATCCATACCTACAAATCAACGGTCATTGTCTCTCATGTTGAGCAATGGACAAAACTCCAAATCCATGCCACAAAATTGGTCAAATCTCCTCCTCCTGGGCAGTGACAAACTCCTCCTCTCTCCACATGATCAAATCATTAAGGATTTTCCCCAACTTATATGCAGCCCAGAAAAGACTTGCAATTTTTTGGATCGAATTGCAATAAATCGCATTTTTTTAAGTTTGGAAAACTCTCAAAAAATTCGGTCGATAACATCACTGAGTTGAAAAACTCGTGATTTCTCGATTTTATCGAGTGCTCATGGTCAAGCCTGCTTGCACACCTCCCCCTCTCGATGGCGGCCCTTATGGTCGAGACTCGAGCCTGCTTGCGCACCCTTCGGTACCTTTGGTCGAGCCTGCTGTAGCATCCTTATGGTCGAGCGGCCTTACGGCACCTATATTTCTTCCCTCAAGAGCATAGCGGAGGTATCCTTCCGCAGAGGGGCGCCCCTTAACTCAATTAGTAAAGGTAGAATACGAGGTAGAAGACTGTGCCCTTCTTCTCTTTCCAATATCTTCCACATCTGGTAATCTATTTTCTTCCTTGTCCCGTAATGCATCGGCTAGTAGAGATAGCAGTCTACAAAATTGCACAAAGGCAACACATGCTTTGTTGTTCTTCAATGCACTTTCTTTTGTTCCACCATGATTTGATTAAGAGTGTTAACTGCAAAGCAAATTTCTGGCCTCATGTTGACCAGATACATAAGAGAGCCAATAAGTTGTTTATAGAAGGTGGGCTCCACTACCTCCTGCTTCAATGCATCAATCTTCCTCTAATTTGTTAACATAGGTGTAGACATGGACCTACAGTGTAACACATAGAATTTCTTCAAGATCTCCAAATCATATCTCCCTTGACCAAGGAAGACTTCCCCATTTGTTTGCCACAACTCGAGTCATAGAAAATAATGTATTAACCCCAAATCCTTCATTTCAAACCATGTTGCCTATGTTGCACAAAACTTCAAAGAACCCGGCATGTCAGGTTGTACCCATACCTGAAACTCCGAAACTTGGTCAAAACTCGACCATCATGTAATCATCTATTAGAGTTAATATAGAATTGTTTTCCTTTAAAATTGTCATCTATGGGTCTTATTCCCTTTTTTCTTGCAAGATAATGTGTTATTCACTTATTTATTTATATATAATTTTATATATATACATATATGACGTTTAGGTCGTCGTTTCCATTTTTGGGAGGTGACGTTTCTAAACGTACAGGTTTTGGAAACTCTGAAACGTTTCAGCATTTCGTGCAACTTAGCCTGCTACTAAGTCCCTCTTGCAGTCTTCTATGAGCCCTAGTGACCCAGTCAAAAATAAATCATCCACATACAAAACAAGAATGAGTGGTTCACCTCCAACCATAAGATAGTAGAGGTTCAAATCTATCTTACTCCTCACGAAGCCCATCCCCTGCAAAAAGTTGTCAATACGACCATACCATGCTTTGGGACCTCGCTTAAGTCCTTATAGCGCTCTCGTCAACCTACATACATGGGTTTCCCTCCCATGCGTCTCAAAGCCCTTCGGTTGTTCGATGTACACCTCCTCTTTTGTGTCTCCATTCAAGAATGTTGACTTGACATCCATTTGATGAATCTATCATCCCATCTATGCTGCAAGTGAGATCACGGCCTTAATGGAAGTATACCTGGCCATAGGTGCAAACATCTCCTCATAATCTATTCCCTCTTTTTGCAAGAAACCCTTGGCCACGAACATGGCTTTGAATTTTTCGATGCTACCATTTGCAGCATGCTTGATCTTAATGATTCAGCGAGAAACAACCACTATTCTATCCGACAATCTAGGAACCACCTCCCAAACATTGTTCAACATGATGGAGTTGTACTCCACCATAACATCTTTCCACATCTAGCATTGTGCAAACCTCTTCATAGCTGGAAGGCTCACTGTCAATGAATCAACTCATCAACGCCATGTAACTTGAATATCTCTTTGTTGGTCTCCTATTTTTGGTGCTCGATATAGGAACTCCCACAAACTCCTGAGCATCTCTCAATGTTTGAAGCACCACGTGGTTCCTCCTGCCAACTGAATTGAGCATAGCTTCAAACTCCTCATCAGCTCCTGCTCCTTATTTTGTGAACTCCCCTCTACACCTATACTTGTACTAGTCATTGTACATGTACTTGTGCCTTGCACCTGAGATTGTTGTTCAACCCTTAGAGCTTTTACTTGCTGACTCTCATCAACTGTTGGCAACTCGAGAGATCTCTTAAAGGTTTTCTCCTCCTGAAACTTAACGTCCCATCACACAATGATCTTCCGAGTCCCTGGAATATAGATCTTGTATGCCTTGGATGTTGAACCCAGCTTAGTGCGCTTCTCAGTTGGAACATGACAATAAGCGATACTACTAAAAATCCTCAAATCACTGACTTTTGACTTCTTCCCTGTAAATGCCTCCTTGGGTGTCATATTTCCCAACACCTTATGTGTGAACCTATTCTGAATGTAAATTGTTGTGTTGCATGCTTCTACCCAAAGATATCTAGGCATGCCTTGACCATATAGCATGGCGCTCGTTGCTCCAACTATGGTTTTGTTCTTGTGTTCTGCAACCCCATTCTACTGCAGGTTGTATGGAATTGTCCATGTTAGTTTTTGTAGCATCAGATGGTGTTCTAGTCTTGAGACTTTATGGAGAGGCTAAAACACATGAGTTCTCCATAACCCAGAAAGTGTTTCTGGAAATTTCTCCTCGAGATGGCTCAATCAGATTATTAACCTATTTTTTAATATTTTAATCGGTATTAGTTGAGAAAGATAAGAATTTTCTAGAAACTCACATGGATCGACAAGGCAATAATCTCAGCCCTTGATTAAGTTTTAATCTTGGTCGTTAGAGTCCCAACTAGAGATTATAAGAAGAAGTCGATGGGTAGATGGAGGAACACACTTGTGAGACTTGAGGTCGATTTCCTTGCAATTCGACTTTTTAGAGAGCAGTAGTCGGAAGAGTTCGAGCCAGAGAAGGGAAGCAGAAACAAAGAGGGGCAAAGGCAATGATTCGAAGGAAGTAGCAGCAAGAGGCCGAGTTATTCCCAGTGAGGCTATGAAGGCATCTTCAGAGGGCAATTCAATTTCGCTGTGGGGAAAACGATTCAGCTTCCAGAGGTTAGGAAAGTCCTCTAGAAGGCCGAAGAATCATTTCCAGCAGTAGAGTCAAGCAGAAGGACCTGATCAAAGGCAGTTTTGGGCTAGACACCAATGGGTCTGTGCAAGCACTGCGCAAAAGCATGTGCAAGGGGTCTAGGAGGATAAGTTTTTGAAGCTGAGTTGTGTTGAGGTTGCTTGTGGAGGAGGGGAAATTCCCTCAAATAATTTCGGCGAGATTTTCTTGTTGTGGATTACCAATTTTCGACATCCAGTTGCACTCAGATTTTTCTCATTGTTGCTTAATAATAAAAACCCTCGACTATTGCGTCAGTTTTCCCAAGTTGGGTTTTTCCAAGGACTTTATTCCAAAAATAACTGTGTCAAATTTATTGTGTGTGTGCTAGTATTTTCTAAACTTTTAGTTTATCTTCCACAGTATTTTTTATTTGTGAAGATTGCAGTGTGATTAATTCATTGTTGTCGTAGCAACAAACTGTTAATTTAATTTAGTTAGAAGACCAGCTACTACAATAGGATTTCAGTGGTGAAATTCTCAAATGGTATCAAAGCAAATTTGATCAGACACGGAAGCTCAAAAAGAAAATTGGTTGTTCAGAGGGAGCAGCTGGACGAATTTTTTAGGGTTGCGCAATGCCTAGCCAAGTAATGTGAATTGTTGGGCTAGGGTTCAATTTTCCAGTTGCAGTTGCAGGTATATTCGATTTGTCCATAAAAGTGATTCCAATAAGCAAAGGGAGCATCAGTTGCTCAGATTTTCACGGAGCAGATTCCTTGTTTAGGCACAGAAGAGTTTTGCAGTAGTTTGCTAGAGAAAAAATTTGTGTCGGGTGGAAGAGAAATTGCACACACAAAGGGAATACTCTCAGAGGGTTTCTAGTCTCAAAAATCCTGAATTTCCAGTTGCAGTAGGCTGTAGCAATGCGCGGATTTTCTCACTCCAAGGAGTGTGAGTAGCAATGCTCGCAATCGAGCATGGACTAGATTCCTTTTTATTTCTCCAGTATTTGAGTTTCGCAAATTTTGTAGCTTTCCAAATATGGTCGTATGCGATTGCCAGAATAGGTCGTGCGAGTTAGCCAAGATGCAGATCTAGGCAATGGATCGACTTTCAGTTTCTAGAGATAGGTGTCATAGGAAGTGCGAGTTGTAGAGTGCAACTTGAAAAGCGAAGAAAGCTCCCAGCCAGGGACAAGGCTCGAAAGGAGATAGTGGGGCACTAGATCCAAGTGGTGGAGTATGAAACTTCAGTTTCAGTGTGTCAAATGGGCAAAGATCCAGTGCAAAAGTAGCAAGGAGATCAATTAGATCAATTCCATTTTTTGTGGCAAAATCATCACCTTTGTTATAGAAGCCCACAATATCATAGTAGCAAGTTCAGTGTCAGCAGGTGCAGTCAGTTATTCAGATGACTATTGCATAGCTAGTTGCAGTGAGTACTCGAGAGATAGTTGCAGAACTAGTTGCAGCGACACAGGCAGTTGAAATTGCTTAGTTGCAAGATACAAGTGTTGTTCCAGCCAAAAGATTCCCAGCGCAGAGCTTCGCAGTCCAGTTTCCAGTGCAGGAGGACAGTGCGAGTTGCCAAGAGGGAGCAAAGAGATTTCCCATAAGGAGATCAAGACTCAAACAGAGTCTAGTTTCAAAGAGAGCAATGTTATGGAGGCTAGTACTTTAGGATCTGGGGAGATCAGACTCATTATTGCAGTAGTCGCAGCAGCAATGTGAAAGCATCAGCAAAGCAATAGCAACAACAGTATGAGTAGATCAACTTTTGCCATGTTTGTTGTTATACCTCTAGGAGTGAGGTGGGGCAATATAGAGCTATAGTCCCAGAGCAGCACAGAGATGGGCAAGGTCCATTGAGGTGTCTTCCCCATGGATCATTACCTTGCTACAGGGGACCACAATATTCAGTAGCAGGATGGATCAGTGTCAGTGATGCAGTTAGATTCCCGAATGACAGTTGAAGACTAGTTGCAGTCGAGTGCTGAGGGACGCAGAGCAGCAAAGCATGTGGCTCAGTAGCAAAGTCAGCAGCAGTGCAGATTCCCAATGGGCAGTGTAGAGGCTAGTAGATATCAAATGCTTAGGAGACAAATGCAGCACAAAGACACAGTTGATTCAATATTTCAGATGCTTCTTAGTTGCAGTAGTTGCAGTAGCAGCAACAACAGAGGGAGTTGCGGTGCAAATGCAGAGTTGGCAGCAGTATAACAGTGTCAGCAACAACACAAATGCAGCATCAGAGTTGCACAGTGGTTGGTGCGCAATGGCAGGTAGTCACAGTGGGCAAACATCAACAATGTATGGAGGATGAAGCAAAGACAGGGTGTTGGAAGCAGTTCAGCACTAGAACAACTTCCTCGCTAAGAGGGAGTGTTAGTTTTTGTAGCATCAGACGGTGTTCTAGTCTCAAACTCTGTGGAGAGGCTAAAACATAGGAGTTCTCCATAACCCAAAAATCATTTCTAGAAATTCCACCTAGAGATGGCTCAATCAAATTATTAACCTATTTTTTTAATATTTCCTAAGTCTAAACTTAGGAAATCTAGTTAATTAATCAGTATTAATTGAGAAAGATGAGAATTTTCTAGAAACTCACACAGATTGACAAGGAAATAATCTGAGCCCTTGTTTAAGTTTTAATATTGGTCATTGGAGTCCCAACAGGAGATTATAAGAAGTCGTCGATGAGTAGACGGAGGAACACACTTGTGAGATTTCAAGTCGATTTCCTTGGACAGTTCGACTTTCCATAGAGCAGCAACCAGAAGAGTTCGAGCTAGAGAAGGGAAGCAGAGACAGAGAGGGGCAAGGATAGTGATCCGAAGGAAGTTCTCCAATTCCGGAGTCGCAACAACAAGAGGTCGAGTTATTCCCAATGAGGCTGCGCAAAGGACTAACGGGCAACTTCAGATGGCAATTTGATTTAGATGTGGAGAAATCAATTTAGCTTCCAGAGGCCAGGAAAGTCTTCCAAAAGGTCGGAGTATCATTTCCAACAATAGAGTCAAGCAAAACGACTTGATCAAAAGCAGTTCCAGGTTAGACGTCAAAGGGTTTGCGCAAGCACTGTGCAGAAGCCCGCACAAGGGGTCCAAGAGGACGAGTTTCTGAAGCCGAGTTTTGTCGAGGTTGCTTGTCGAGGGGAAATTCCCTAAGATAACTTCCGCCAGATTTCTTGTTGTGGATTGCCAGATTTTGCCATCCAGTTGTACTCAAATTTTTCTCACGGCTACTTAATAATAAAAACCCTCAGTTGCTGCACCGACTTTCCCAAGTTGGGCTTTTCCAGGGACTTTGGTCCAAAAATAATTATGTTAAATTTATTGTGTGCCAATATTTTCTTAGATTCCAATTTATCTTCCACAGTACTTTTTATTTGTGAAGGTTGCAGTGTGATTAATTCATTGTTGTTGTAACAATAAACTGTTAATTTAATTTACAGTTCGAAGAATTAATTCCAACTATTGCAACAGGATTTCAATGGTGAAATTCTCACATTCCACTCCCTCTTAATTCCTTCCTTGGTACAGAACTCCTTGAAGGCTTTCTCAATATACTCACCCCCATTGTCTATCTGAAGTCCTTTATCTTCTTTCTTGGCGAATTCTCGAAAAGAGCCTTAAACTCTTGGAAATGACTGAAGACTTCATCTCTTGTCTTCAAGTGGTATATCCAGGTCTTCTTGGAGAAATCATCAATGAAGATCACGAAATATTCCTAACCCCTGAGAGATCGTGTCGATAATGGACCACAAATATCAAAAAGTATCAAATCAAACAGACCCTTAGTTCTAGTGTCACTCCTTGGAAATGTTGCTTTTGAAAACTTTCTAAGTACGCACCCTCTACATACGTCATCATGTTTTATACTCGCCTTTGTAATACCTGTCACCGTTTCTTTGAACATCTTAATGCTCTATGATGGAAATGACCCATCCTCGTATGCCACATCTCTCTCATATCTCTACTACTATTGTTACAAACCAATGCTTTTGGATCTTCAAACTGCAACTTATATAACGTGTTACTCTTGAACCCAATTGTTTTGCCAACTTCAAATTTTGATGTTTTAGATACAACTTATGTCCTCAAAAGAGTACATCGTACCCATTATCCTGAAGAGTAGATACTAAAATTAGATTCATACCCATACCTGGCACATGCGACACATCTGTAATCTGGATGTTCTTGCCTGACTCCCTTTGAAATGTGACTATCCCTCTCACAACTAGAGTACACTTGGACTTGTTTCCAATTTGTATCTGGAAGTCTATATCCTTTGCCTTGTAGCTAGAGAAAAACTCTCTAATTCCTATCATGTGACATGATACCACACTATTGATGTACCGAACTCCTGTGGTGGTCGAGCTAGATAAGCAAGCTATAAGAGCAAAATCATCCTCAAGTCTTAAAGACATATCATCAATGTCTATTGCAATTGATGTTTGTTGTTGCTTCTTCTATTCACCCTTCTTTATGTTCTGACATTGACTGACATTGTGTCCTAGTTGATGACAGTCGAAACACTTGACTTTACTCAAGTCTTTCTTTTTCCTCTCTCCCTTAGGGTTAAACCCTTTGCTTGAGCCTTTCTTGCAAGAGCAACGTTCTCGTCATCCTCACCTTTCTGGCCACTATTGTTGCTAGCGTTGACATAGCTCTTCCTCAGCTCCTCCTAAGAGAAATTGCTCCAAAGACGATCCTAGCTAGGAAGGTATCGTCATCCATTAATCACCTAAACAAAGATGTCCAACTACTTTGAGAACCCATTCAGCACAGTTCTCACAAGCTCTTCATCTTCCACTTTTTCTCCGACAGTTGTTAACTTGTCTCTCACTTGTCTGACCCTACTAAGGTAAATGACAAAACTTTATCCCTTGTTTTATCTAGTGCTTCACAACTTCTCTGAGGATCATTTTTTTGTTAACAGTTACATTCTGCAACAAATTTAAGATCGCATCCCACATCTTCTTACACATATCCAACTCTGCAATGTGGGGTACGATATGATCATTGACCCCATCTTGGATAAGACGTCTAGCTTTGGCATTCTCCTTGCAATAGGTCACTAACTACATTGGAATTGTTGATACGACAACAATAGATGTTGCATATTCCTTCAGTTCGTGCTCCTCCAGCAACAAAAGTATCCTAGATTTCCATATACCAAAGTTTGATGCACCATCAAGTCTATCGAGATCCCTCAAACTAACTGAATCCATCTTTGAAACCCTTAAACAATAAACCCCAATAAATTTGAAGAGATCTGAAGAGAATCAACCTTTGTGATGAAACCCTTGGTTTCTCCTTGAAAACCCTCAAGCTCAGATAAAGAAACACCCCAGTGTTGTAGATAGCTCTAATACCATGTGAAATTTTTGCTACCCAGAAGGTGTTATTAACCTAGTTAATTATTTTGATTACTTATACATAGCAAAATTAATTTATCAGCGAAAACTTTAAAAGTAATTAATGAAAGCACGAACACCATTCACCCAATAATATTTGCAACGGAATACACGAGAAACCAATCACACAAATAACACAAATATTTTTGGACAAATGTCCCCGGAAAAACCCAAGTGTGGGGAAAACCAGTTTTCAGAATGAGGATTTTATTATTAATCTTCAGCAAATCTGCTATTGAGAAATTACATAAACTACTTACCACTCACCGGCAAAGCTCCGACAAATTTATCTTCACCACCGCTAATCAAATCGAACTAGAATAACCTCACGACTTCCCTTTTGCAAATCGCAGAGCTTC
Organism: Pinus taeda; assembly: GCA_000404065.3. Classification (NCBI taxonomy): domain Eukaryota; kingdom Viridiplantae; phylum Streptophyta; class Pinopsida; order Pinales; family Pinaceae; genus Pinus; species Pinus taeda. Next base: position 189,144 of record APFE030051620.1, on the reverse strand, counting down.
CCGGCACTCGCACAACCTTCCCGGCGATTCACACCTCCCCCTGGCAAACTCGCATAGCCTCCTAGCAAACTCCCATGGCCTCTGAAAACTCACATGGCCTCTAGAAAACTCGCAATGGCAACTTGCACTGCCTCTAACAACTTGCACTGGCAATTTGCACTGCCTCTGGGAAACTCGCACTGCCTTTAGAAAATAACTCAGCCCTCTCTACATACAATAATTTGGCCAGCAAAACTCCCTCTGAAACTCAAAAGTTGGAAGTCTTCTCGGGTGAAGAATAAACCCAGCAAAACTCTTCCTCAATCACTGTTGCTTAAACCCTCCCGGTGTCACTCTGAAGACTCACCCAACTCAACTCAACTCGATGATCTCCAATTTTGCCAATTGACCTCCCTTTATAATCTCTCATTCACAAATGGACGGCCAAGATTAGAAGTTATCTTGTCCTAATCAATGGCTAAGATCATCTTAGAAACATTCTACAAGCTTCTAGAGGCAAATCGATCTTATCTCAACTAATGTCAATTAATTATCCACTTTTCCTAAGTTTTAACTTAGGAAATATTTAGAAATCACGAATTGACTTAATTAAGACATTTTCCCTAGGAGAACCTTAGGAAAAATTATATGAGCTTAGAGATAATTAATTCCTTTGTGTTCCTAGCCTTAGTGACATCTCTCAAGGCTAGAACACTTGCCTAAGCTACAATATTTAACACAGGGAGTCCCACGACCTTATTCTAGTGACAAAGGATGAGGAGCAGGAAGCTCTGATAGTTGGGCCTAGATCTTCAATGATTGCCAAAGTGTCCAACAACCTTTAGGTGAAGAGGAGATAGTATCCCCTTCCACTTCTATTAGGAGACCTCAATGGCTTACTCAAATATTAAAGGATTCGGGAGCATGTTGAGACTCCTAGGAGCATATTCAGATACAACAAATTTCTAAAGAAGCTTCAAGACAATATGGCATTAATGAACAACATGCTAGATTCCGAGCCTTCTAGATTTCAGGAGGCAACAAACCAACAGGAATGGCAAGATACCATGGGGTAGTAGTACACCTCCATCATGACAAATGATGTTCTAGTCATAGTGCCAAGGCCAAAATGAAAGTCAATTGTGAGTTGCAAGTAGCTCTACAAGATCAAGCATGTAATAGATGGAAACATTTAGAAGTTCAAAGCTTGTGCCAAGAGGGTTCTACCAAAGAGAGGGAGCGGACTACGAGAAGACATTTGGCTCCAGTCACTAGGTACACTTTCGTTAGCGCTGTCATTTTTTTGGTTTCATTTGTGGGATGAAGGATACATTAGATGGATATGAAGACAATTTTCCTTAATGGGATTGTTGAGGAAGAAGTGTACATAGAGTAGCCTTAGGGTTTTGAGATAGATGAGGAAGTGTCGCATGTGTGCAAGGTTAAGAAAGCCTAAGAAAGCGTTATATGGATTGAAGCATGCACCAAAAGCATGGCATTCCAAAATCAATGGATATTTGCAAAGCATGGACTTCATCAAAAGCGAAGCAGATTCTAACTTATATCATATATTTGCTCAGACCAGGGTTGTTGAATTAATGTGGTTGCATAAATGCTCATGAATATTCAAGAGACCATGTGCTCTGGTATCTTCGTGCAGAGGTTTTTGTTTAGCGTGATCCAGCAAGCTACCTTGGTTTTGTGAATGATATACTAGTGATTGTGACTCTTACAGCAGCTTCACAACGACATGAATCCTTTGCTTCTGATTCTGCCAGTCATGTAACTATACCCGGTCTTATTAATAGCATACAGAATATAAATATTGTCCAACCTGATCTCGATTAGCTTACGAAACACATATCTAAGCTTTTGCAAATCAGACACGAGGAAAGGCTTCGAAATCAAAATGTATCCGTTCAAAGCAATTTCCCTTGGCCCGACGTTCTAGGGTTTGATGAAATTACAGGAGTTCATGTCATCGGTATCAACAATTGTGTCCCAATTGAAAGATATTACATTTGGACCTTTTAAAATGTTCATAAAGGAGATAAGGAAGGTCAAAGGACTTCTAGCTGCTACAACAAGACTTCTAGTGGTCTCATATATTTTGGAAAGATATGAATATGTTGCCGCCAACAAGAAAAAGTGTTGGGATCTTCTGAAAGCAATGAGTTTTGTTGCCAACATTGTTCACAGATTGGAGAAAAGCCCCGGAGCTGTTGTTGGAAAGACAAATGAGTGATCACATCCCACAGCCCTGAGTTTCACCATCTTGACGATGAGATGAAGAAGCCACTCATCGAAAGCTACTAATGCTAGCCTTGATGTCCAAGATATTTCTGATGACCATGTGTGAGGAGATCATGAGTCGAACAACCTTCGGGCCTTATTTTTGTTCGGCTCATTCTTTTATCTTAGTTCTCGTGTGCTTTTCTTGAGTTGTGAGAGTATGCAATTTGAAGGTTTCAGAGGTCTGCAGTGTGAATTCTTCTGTGTCGTTATGCTTTGGTGGTTTTCAAGATAAAAAGTCCAACAAACAGAATAAATACGCCACCGCATCTACAGGTTGTGGAGGAAGGAAACGAATAGACGCGAAACCATAAGAAGCCATCAAATACTCAAATAGTGATTCCCACACAGAGAAAAATCCCGGAGAAGGTAATCCACGTCAAGCAAAAGGGAAGGGGGTGAGACAGAGCAGCGTCAGAACAGAAGTCTGAACAGTCTGTTATTTCAGCATTGAGAAGGGCATTGAAAACAAACCCATAAGTAGATCAAAGTGTTGTAGCCAAATTTGGAAATGGAAATTGATGCCCAATTGATTATTGAAATGTTAGGTTACCAAAATGGCTCAGATTGACCCTTTGTTAGAGTTATTAAGAACTCTAATCATGTCTACTGCTGAAAGCTCAGTTAAAGTCAGCAAAGACACTCACACAGATATTCAGACCTGCCTGCACAATGCACAAGAAAATATAGAATTTTTGCAGCTCGAATCACGGCTTCAACAAGATGAGTTACCGCAGAAAACACATCCTTCTGAACTTGCTTTTGTTCAAAACAATCCCCTATTTGACTTTGAAACAGGATCCTATCAACAGCCAGCAAGTCATCAAATCAGTGAAGTTGACGTTGATTTACATTCTATCCCTAGTGCAAGAGCAAATTTGCATGCAAAAGCATAAATTCAAACTACATTTTCTAATAATTAAGACTAATAATAGGACTAGAGTTCCTACACTATATAAAAAGAATCCTACATAAGAGACTTTTCATCTCTACAGACTGCCAATCATCAGAACTTGGGAAGAGCTTGTCCATAACAAACACAAAACGGGTCTTGGATATGATAAGGAGGTTTCCTTTCACACTCCAGATTACTCAAAGCCCATCCAGTTTCAGAGTGTTGGATTTCTTCATGGCAATGCACCTTTAGTTGTTCCAGATTCTTCTGCTCCTCCACATTCGCAGTCAAAAGTTGTTAAATGCCAACATTGTGACCGAGTTGGCCATATGAAAGATCATTTTTTGATCTTCATCCATGTGAGCACTATCATAAAACCACTCATTCTTCAAACAGATGCTTCAAAAACAAGCGCCCTACAAAAACAAAAATTCATCTTGGATGGATCGCTTCTTAGCAATGGGCTTCAACAGCCAAGAAAATGTTTCAGTCATATGTCAGAACTTGTTCTAGAGTATTAAACAGTCTTGCAGTTGAGTTTTCACCATCTTCTCACCTTGTATCTGATAGGGGGGAAAGTGATGGTCATCTACAAGCTTCAGAGCCACATCAAGCGAGCCTGAGCCACAACCTGTCATACCAGATTCAAAGTTGTAGCTAGAGACAAAGATGCCCCTGAGCATGCCTTCGATTTGTGGTCATCCTTAAACCATCACAGGTTGAGACCTCCCTTTTCAAGTTGAGGTTCTCCCTTTTTATGCGGGGTGAGACCTCCCTTTCAAGGTTGAACGTTTCCCTCTTCAAAACATGAGGAGCACTTCCTCTAGCAGAAGACCTCAACTTCTTGCCAGACTTGGAAGAGTTCCGAGAACTGCACTAAGCGTTCCAGTGTTGGTGGTCATCCTTAAACCACCCCCCTTATACCAACATTTCAGAGAGCACATTCAACCTAGTGTTGCCATGCATTTTTGCACAGTTTGTATTACAGCTCTTTTCTTGGACTCATACATACCCCTTCGGATTAAGGGGGGTAATGTTGGACACCTAATCCTCTACGGGTTGGTGTAGAATGTGAACAGCCACCAAAGTCCAAAAGACGTTGGAAGATGAATCCAATAGTGATGTACAAGGTATTATAAATTAACATCTTGTGAATAGTAAACATAATCTAATGCTTATCATTTACATTAGCTGTTTGCATTCCATGTCAGTTTAACAGATAAAATCATGATTTGATCCAAAAAAATCGTGACTCTATTTCGGGCCGCGTATAAGTTGTGGAAAGTCTGATTTGTACTTTTTAATTTTACCGAGTTTTTGCCGATTTTGCAATTTTCTCCCGACTTTTACAACTTTTTCGATCTTTGGACCCTTGCGTATTTATTCCAGAGTTCAATTTTTTCCACATTGAATTCACTTTAGTTTTTTTTTTTTTTTTAAGTGAAAGTCTTATATATTTAGTTATTAAGCATGACTTAGACTAGGAGTAAACTCAAAAATAGATTACCGTTTTGATCTCCACTAAAAGTATAGAGACAAGTCAGAAGAGAGGTTTTCACACACATTTGAAAACTTACACAGTTGAACAAGTTGAGCGACAAAGAGAGAGAAAGGGAGTGGGCAACCAAAAAAGAGGCATTTCCAGGCAGCACACAATCCCATACAAGGATCAGTACAATTCCATACAATGTATGAAATTGTTTTGTACAATCATACAAACATAACCATATAGATTTGTACAATCGTACTGACAAACTGTATAGGTGTTTGTACAGTTAGGTTGTAAAACTTGTACAGTCATACATATTACAGATAAATCATACTTCCTCAGCAGATTGTTTCACTCAGTTCTGGGATATTTTCGGTAACCATGCAGTGTTGGGTTTTTGGTAGGCAGCTTGTGGAGGTTTCCTTGTAAGTTTTTTTTTTGAATAAAAAGTTGATTATAAAGGAGTAATTACTTGTGTCTGTGTGAAATAAATTTATGCTTCTGTTATATAATTGCCAGCTCTTGTGTAATTAATCCTATGGTCCGAACTTTATTTCTGCATTACTTAAAATTAAGCAATTATAAAGGAGTAATTACTTGTGTATGTGTGAAATAAATTTATGCTTCGGTTATTTAATTGCCAGCTATTGTGTAATTAATGCTATGGTCTGAACTTTATTTCTGCATTACTTAAAATTAAGCAATTATTAGTCTAAGTGAGACCATAAAGACTTTACTCGCCTAGGCTTGCAAATTTTCACAGACACAACTGTACTCTCACTCCCTCCCCCCCCCCCCCGTCTACTGTTCTTTCTTATTGTTGCAGAAGGCCTTAATAGATTGGTAAAGGTGGCCTCAAGTACTAGAATCTTAAAAGGTATAAGTGTGGGCATTCTTGCAATATCACTCACCTACTCTTTGTAGAAGACAATCTATTAATTTGTGAGGAATCTAGGAGAATTCCGTCAGGCAAATGGTATGAAAATAAACACTGCAAACCCCTAAGGATTGGTAGAGAATGAAAAATCAATCCTCCCAAGCCTTTTCATACCAAGTTATGGAATTAGTTGATGGAATGAAATATCTAGGCTTCCATTTAAAAGCAAATAGATATCTCAAAGGTGACTAGTAGTAGCTAATGGCCAAGGTGGAGAAGAAAATAAGCACTCGGTGCTATATATAGCTCTCCAAAGACATTCTCCTCAAAGACATTCTAGTCTACTAGATGCCCTTTGCTTGGACCCCAAAAAAATCCTAGTAAAAAATCAAACAACTACGCTTCAAATTCATTTGCTTTAGAGAGGTATAGAAAAAGGGGATGGTGATAGCTTTCTAGAAAAAACTTGCAACTTAAAAATCACAATGTGGATGGGGCTTTAAGAACATTTTTATTTTCTCAAAAGGCTCTAGCAACAAAGAATGTATGCAGTATGTCATAAGGAAAACAATGTTTAACGGGAGATAACATAACATTCTTCTTCAACGTCTCATATTTACAAGCCAATTTCAACAATATGAAAGAGTTACCCAGTGTGTTAAGAAATAGTATTCTTAGACGCTACAAATAGCATACATACAAACAAAAAGCCATGCATAGAAATATTATATTGTCTTTCCATTAGAAGACACTGGCCATTATATAAACTCATGAGATAGTTGTGATATGAAATATTTTGCCTAGTAAACCTGTATATGGATGAAATATAACAAGATCACAAATAGAAACACAATTACTCGATATTATCTCCGCTCAAAAGAATAATGTAAAGCAAGAATTTCATATGCTAAGGTCATGTCAACTAATAACATATTGTCAACTAGGAGTTTCAGTGGCACTGGTCTTTAAAGGAAATAAATCATTTGCATAATGCATTCAAACTGTGAAAATTTCAACTATTGCAGCAACTGGAAATTATTATTCTAACTGCAAATTTAATTATGCAGTTTATTTGCTACGAGCCTACGGCAAACAATGAATAAAATCACAACTGCAATTTTCACATAAAAATGGTGCGGGAAATAAAATGCCGGAAACTGAGAAATTCTAGTGCACACAAAATTTTGACACTGTTATTTTTGGACAGTTGTCCCTGGAAAACCCCAATGCCAAAAAACCAGTACAACAAATGAGGGTTTTATTATTATTCTTCAGCAACAAATCTGAGTTCAATAATTTGGATGCCAAACCGATAATCCAATCTGAGAGAATCACTGGAAAAATTCTTGTGAGGATTTTTCCTCACCCCACAGCTGATTTTAGCTCCCGAAATTGGCCCTTCAACACTTTGCACTTCCTTCTACATCAACCTCTACACAGTGCTTGGGCAAGCCCTGCTACTGCTACCTCCGGAAACTCTTGAAATCTACAACTCTACTTCTCTTTGGCTCTAGAACTGACTAGTCCTCCTGATCAAAATCCCGGCCACCAGCTACTGAATCGACTGCTCCTCTAGCTAGATAGAACTACTTTGTTGTTGCCACCTACACAATCATTGCGCAATCTCTTCGGAAAACTCACGCTCTCTCAATCTAGCTCTTTCGACACTGGAAACCTCCACCGGAATACTGCCTCACTCCTCTGCCACCTGCTACTCGATCTCTAGCTCGAATCCTCTTGCCGAATCACTCTGCTACCGGAAAATCAACCTGCCTAGATCACTAAGTGTCTACACTGGTGTGTTCTCCATCTACCCATCAACCTCCTCTTATAATCTCCAGTTGGGACTCCAACAGCCAAGATTAAAACATTATGAATGGTTGAGATCATTTATGGATCGATTTGTGTGAGTTTCTAGATGATTCACACCTTATCTCAATTAATTCTGATTAATTAACCAAATTTCCTAAGTTTAGACTTAGGAAATATTAAAAAAATAGGCTAATAATCTAATTGAGACACTTCTAGGTGGAATTCCATAAACAATTTATGGGTTTTGGAGAACTCCTGTGTTTTGGCCTCTCCAAAAAGTTTCAAGACTAGAACACCTCTGATTCTACAAAAACTAACACTCCCTTAGTAAGGAAGGTGTTATATCTAGTGTTGCATACTCTGCCACAACGCTCTGTCTCTATACCACCCTATGTCACGTTGTTGAAGTCTAGCCACTGCCCACCAACCATTGCACAACTCTAATGTTGCATCAGTGTTGTTGCTAACCCGGCATTTGCACTACAACTCCCTCTCAACTATCAATGCAACTGAGAAGCATCTAAAATTATCTATCTCTGCTACCGAAATGGGTTCTCCAACATACCCATATGTTCTCTGAAGTAGACGAACTTAGCTCTCCCTAGATCTTTGGTGATTATATCTACAACTTGCTCTTCTGTTGGAACATATTGTAGCTAGACCGCTCCATGCTGTACACAATCTCTGATGAAATGACATCAAATATCTATGGTTTTTGACCTATCATGAAATACTGGATTCTAAGATAGCTTGATGCAGCTCTGATTATTGTAGCAGACACAAGTCGCCTCCATCCTTTGCCTGAACAAGCTTACTAGCAACGTCTAAAGCCATATAGCTTCACACATAGCTATGCTTGTTGCCATATACCTTGCTTCTGCAGAGCTCAGTGCTATTGATTTATGCTTCTTGCAACACCAAGAAACCATTACTAATCCAACGTTGAAGTAGTACCTAGAGGTATTTTTCTTGTCCACTGAACTGTCTGCCCAATGTGCATCTTGAACCCACATAGTCTGATGTCATCCCCTCGGGTATATCTCAACCCATACTCGATTGTGTCGCGCACATACCTCAAAATGTGCCTCGTTGTTGTCCAATGTAACCTCTTTGGTTCCACCATGAACTGACTAAAGGTATTGACCGCGAAGCAGATGTCTAGCCTAATGTTGACCAGATACATGAGAGAAACAATGAATTGTCTATACAAGGTGGGGTCAACATCCTTGTCATCTAATGCATCTATCTTCTTCCAGTTGGTGATCATGGGCATAGACATGGGTCTACAATCTTGCATTATGAATCTCTGCAGAATATCTGTAGCATATCTTCCTTGCCCAAGGAAGATCTGCCCATCCTTCTGCCACACTTCCAATCCTAGGAAATAATGCATCGACGCCAAATCCTTCATATCAAACTTTGTTGCCAGGTTCCTTTTGAAGTCCTCTTTGAGCCGTAATGACCCTGTCAGGAAGAGATCATCCACATACAATACCAAGATGAGTGGCTCACCCTCTACCACCAAATAGTAAAGGATGGGATCTACGTCACTCTTGACGAATCCCATCTGCTGCAAGTAGCTGTCAATCTAACCATACCATGCCCTAGGAGCTTGCTTGAGCACGTATAGAACTTTCTTCAGTCTGCACACATGAGTGCGCCTCTCTTGAGTCTCAAAGCCCTCTGGTTGTTCTATGTACACTTCTTCCTCTATCAACTCAATCAAGAATGATGTATTGACGTCCATCTAGTGAATCTGCCACCCCTTTTGAGTTGTTAGGGATATAACTGACTAAATAGAAGTGTATCTGGCAATTGGGGTGAGGGTCTCCTCATAATATATCCCCTCTTTTTGTGCATACCCCTTTGCCACGAACCTAGCCGTGTACTTCTCCACACTACCATTTGCAGCATACTTGATATTGTAGATCCATCAAGAACCTACATCTAACATGTCCTCACGCCTCAGCACCACTTCCCAAACACCATTCGTCATGATAAAGTTGTATTCTTCTAACATGGCATCCACCCACACCTGATGCTATGCGGCTTCCTAAAAGATGGAAGGTTCTGCAACCTGAGCCACCAATGCTTGCTACCTGTCAAGTTGTTTGCACTCTCTTTTGTTCGTTCGAGGAGATCCAACGATCTCCTCTGCAACTCTCAGTGTCTGACAAACTTCTCTATTGGTTCGACCACTAGTGGTGGGAGGTTCAACAAGCTCCTCCTCATCTTGTCTCTATTGCCCCGTCTGCTAACATCTCCCTGGATCCCCTGCCCCTAAGGAAATGCTAGTACTGGTCACTGTACTGGATCCATGTGACTGTCGCACTAGCGATCCCACTGGCTGCCCTGTGACTATCACACTGGCGTTCCCACTGGTTGCCCTTGTGGTTGTCCCTGTTGTTGGACCAATGGAGCTTCATTTGGTTGATTTTGATCACTTGCATGCATCTCATGAAATCTCTTGAAAACTCAATCTTCCATGAACTTTACGTCTCATCTCACTACAATCTTCCTATTGTTAGGGATGTAGATCTTGTATGCCTTGGAGGTTTCGTTATACCTAACAAGGAACCCCTTCGTTGTATTCTGATCCAATTTGATGTGCTTCTCATCTAGCACATGGCAATAAGCAATGCTACCAAAGATCCTGAAATGACTTCCTTCTGCGTAGTGCTTGCGCAAGCCTTACTGCTACTACCTCCAAAAACTCCTAAAATCTACAGCTTTACTTCTCTCTGGCTCTAGAATTGATTCACTAATCCTCCTGATCAAATCCCCAGCCACCAACTACTGAATCAATTGCTCCTCCAACTAGATCGAATTGCTCTGTTGTTGTTGCCTGCGCAGTCTCTCTAGGCAAACTTGCACTCCCTCAATCTGACTCTTCTGGCATTGGAAACCTCCACCAAAATACTACCTCACTCCTCTACCACCTACTACTCGGTCTTTGGCTCGAATCCTCCTGCTAAATCACTTTGCTGCTAGAAAATTAATCTACCTAGATCACTGAGTGTCTGCACTGATGTGTTCTCCATCTACCCATCGATCTCCTCTTATAATCTCTAGTTGGGACTCTAACGGCCAAGATTAAAACATTACTGATGGCTGAGATCATTTCTAGATCGATTTGTGTGAGTTTCTAGATGATTCACACCTTATGTCAATTAATTCTGATTAATTAACCAAATTTCCTATGTTTAGACTTAGGAAATATTAAAAAATAAGCTAATAATCTAATTGACACACTTCCAAGTGGACTTTACAAAAACAATTTATGGATATTGGAGAACTCTTGTGTTTTAGCCTCTCCACAAAGTTTCGAGACTAGAATGCCGTTGATGCTACAGAAACTAACACAAACATCCACAATAAAACTAACACAGAGAGGAGTGGCAAGAGGGGGAGGGGTTAGAATTAGTCACAATGGAAACTTAATCAATAAGTACTCCTGCGGGTTGGGCAAGAAGACCAACAACCAAGCAGAAATGTATGGTCTATTATTAGGCATAATATTAGCTCAAGATATGGAAATCCCCAAGATTGTAATCTTGAGAGACTTTCTAATCACTATACAACATTTGAACAATGGCTCATCTCCTAAAGAGAACCACCTTAAGCTCCTCCTCCAAAGAATTGAACGTGCTGTGGAACACTTTCTTTTTAAGTCCTTTTATCATATTTCAAGAGGGCAAAATGGAGAAGCAGACAGTTAGGGAAATCTGGGCTACCTTCTCAATGTGAGCCAAACATAAATAAATGGATCCAAGGGATGGAGAACTATACCTTAGAAATAAGAATGATGTACAGTAGTATTACACCAACCTCACCACAACTCATACAAGGTGGCAATATAAAGGAAAATTTAAGGTTGGATAAACATATGAAGAGACATTTGTATTCGAATGGCATGGCTCCTACTAAACAAGAGGACCATGCATGGGAGGCCACCCCATTAAATCTACACGCTCCATCCTCCGCGTTCGAACAGAATCGCTTGCCTCGACCTAACTAAGCACTTTGCTCTGTGATGAGTTTTATGAAGGTGGGCATCATGAATATTAATGATGATGTAATGGATTCTCTGTGTGAGGCTAAGGGCTCTCGTAATAAAGCTATGGATTGTGTTTAGTTCCCTCATAGAAGTGTCAGGGTGCAATTACAGTGGAAGCAGCTTCCAAATCGCCCCCAAGTGCCTTCTGTGTCATTCCATTCTGAATGTATTGTTTTGGTTACTACTCATGGAGACAATGGGTTGTGTATTTGGCTCTTTGTGAAAGTTTGTTCTATGTGTGTTAGTGGGTTATGTGTTTGGCTCTCCCATCCCTGTCACAAGGTGGATTGGTGCTACCTCCACTCAGAGGCTCGCGAGGTCCATCTATCTGTGCAACGCAGTGGTAGCTGCTTAGTCCATGGCAGCCTCAGTTCTCTGGATGTCGAAGACCATGAGCGAAATTCTCAAGTTGGTGTTATTTTCCAAAGCTTTGTTACTATCTAGTATTCTCTATTCATTAGGGCAAATTCTTATATTACCCTGGCAATTCGTCACCTTTAGTGGTTAGTTTTCTCTTTCTGGAATCTCCCCTTGCCCATGGCTTGCTCAATTTGGTCAATCCCTAGCCCTACGAATTCTCGTAATGCTCTGAATGTTGAATTTTCCTTGGCCCTAGATCTGATTTGAGGACAACCAAGCACACAAACACACTAGGAACCCTCAACTTACAAGCACTTTGCACAACAAAAATCTACAACAATGAAATTAATAAAGTACACAGATCTTTTGAGCCCAAAGCTTGATTTTTTTATCAGTCCATAAATAAAAAAATCATGGGCTCCTGTACCAAGGATCATGGCCCTCAGATCACTAGTACAACTAGTATACATAGTATACAAAACTACGGCTTGAGATTTGCTTGACTTACTTGTTGAAGGTAGTCCTTTAGGTCCTCTTGTCCACTGTTCCTCTGGTTGTCCTTTGCCTCCATCACATAATGATTAGGTTCCTTCCTAATTTATGTCCAATCCGTTGCTCACAATGGTCAGATCCTTTAGATCTTTTATATATATGAGCCCCAAAATACAACATCACAGAGAATTAGCCCTTCGATTCTTTGTATATCTAAGCCTTCAAGCTTGTTGTTCAACTATCCTTTGATGAACAAACTTTAGTGAACCATCTCAACAATCCACTTTCTTTCTTTGAATAGCAACCCTTCTTTTGTGCCTTACTGGCCTCTACTCAAACCTGAGACACATCCACACACCTGGCCACAAACCTAAGCTTCTTGGCCCTTGCTCCTAGGGTTTTGAGCCTCTTGGCCCTCCTTCTTATAGGCCGGTGACCCACCTTAGAAACCCTCACTGTATGCGGCCTTCTTTATCTTGCTTGGGTGACCTTCTTAAGGACATGGATGACCTCCTTCACCCCTCGGTTTTTCTTTTTCATTAGCTTGAGGCCTCACAGCCTACTTCTACTCTGCGTGCAGCCTCCTTTCTATGCATAACACGTAGGGCTAACAACCCTATTTCTCTGCCTATACCAGGTTCGAGACCTCTTGCCTCCTTTTGGGGCTTCGACCCCCCATTTACTAGTGCATAACAGTGGTTGTAGTAGACTTGAGGCCTTGTGGCCTCCTCCTAGGGAACAAAAAGAACCTCAGCCCCTCAAAACCATGTGGGCAAACCAAAATTATGACTTGGCAACCTCCCTTCTTCTATACAGCAAAGCATATCGTCCGCGTCCAGTAGTAGGTAACTTGACCTACTTCTTCTAGGGTAGAATCCTTCTCCCAAAACCAAAAAACAGACCATAGATCATCCTTCTCCTAGTTGTGGATTCTCCTTGAGGATATCGACTCTCCTCATGGGCTATATCTTCCACAAGATTGAAATTGCAATGTGTAAGACCTCTCGGTTGGTCTCCTCTATTTATAATTTTATCTTGGGTCATTTAGGAAACCTCCAATCTTAGGGTCTTAGCCTCTCAACCAATTAGAATAAATAATTAGTTTCTTTAGGTCCTAAACCCACTGCTTTGGGTCCAAAACTCCAACTTTCGATTAATTTCCCAACAAAATACTTTTGGTGGGTATCCTTATCTCAAAAATACCTTCTGAGCTACCCAAAATTCTAACACTCCCTCTTAGTGAGGAAGGTATTTCCTTCACACTTCCAGCTTCATGACTTTCCTTGCATGTCCATGATCGTCTCCGCATGATTCATGACTTTCCTTTGCGTCGCCATACCCATCTTCACATGTGCCATGTCTTCTTTTGTACTTTATCAAGATTTGACTTGCACAATGCATGATTGTCCTCGCATGCAACATGACTTTTCCTTGCACCACCATGAGTGTTCTCACATGGTCCGTGATTGTCCTTGCATGGGCTGAAAACTCCTCTATCTCATTAGAACCTAAAGATTCAGACTTCCATAAGGCAACTGACAATCCTTCACAATCTCCCTCTAAGCCTACACAACCTCCACTGGTTCACTCTACTTCCTATGCACAATCTAATTCACGTGCTCTTCAGAGTACCTCTGGTACCATGTTAAATTTTCCTTAGGCCCTGGATCTAATCTGAGGCTAACAATTAGGTCCCTATAATACTAGTGTAGCCCCCATATTGTTATTGTTGTGCCCATGTAGCCCCCATATTGTTATTGTTGTGCCCTATAGAAGCCCACTATTGTTATTGTTGTGCCCTTACATTATTATTGTTATGTAGGCTATCATTATATTGTGACCCCTTAGACTCCTATATATACAAAGGACACCTTGTCATTTGTATCATCCAAGAATTGTTCATTTATGTAATGTAAAAAAGGTTTCCCCCTCAAAGAGGATACTTTTTAAGTCATTGATCTATCTTTTTGTGAGATGGTTGCATTAAGACCCCAAGTTTGTTACAACCTTTAGTCATTCCAAGTCAACGTTGGAAGGAGGTCTCAATGGATTTTATCACAAATTTACCCAAGTCTGAAGGAAAGAGTTTCATCATGGTGGTAATTGATAGACTTACCAAGTATGCACATTTTTGTGCATTATCTCATTCTTTTAAAGCCGATACAGTTGCTACTGCATTTATGGAAACAATTCAAAAGCTTCATGGAAACCCAAAGATTATAGTAAGTGACAGAGATCCCATTTTCATTGGAAAATTTTGAACAGAATTATTTTCTTGTCTC